>BHFT01004078.1:871-23099 GCA_004320025.1 Laticauda laticaudata
CTCTCTCTCTCTCTCTCTCTCTCTCTCTCACACACACACACACACACACACACACCAAAACCCCACTCACCATGAGGTATTTGTTATAATAAAATTAGAAGGTGCAACTTTGGTTCCCCCACTTCCTAGGTAAGGGAAATTTTGTATGAGCTATCCTGCAATGGATCTGGTTAAAATGGGCTGTTGAGTATTTAATCCAACCTTCAAATAATGTTGGTTTCAACACAATACTTGTCTTTTCTCTTTCTATACCACTTCAACCCATGTGAAAGAAGTTCTCCTAAGCGTCCCTGGACTTGTACTACAAAGTACAAGTTTCACTTACTTTTGGTATGACCTCTACTATATTTATTAAATTAAATTGGAACTGCATTTTTTTTTTAAAATTAAACACATTGTTAGTATGTTTCAGGGTATTGTCTGAACTTCCAAGATGATGAGACAGGAGCTAAATCATGAAGCAAATTGAGCTAGGTTACAAGATAGATTGTAGCTTAAAGATCTCAGCTTACAAAATTAAGCATAGGTTTCATGAGGTCTTATGAGAATGCTTGTGATAAAAACTGAACTATGGTTGTGCTTGTGGCACACTGGCTAATATGTGCCCAAAGTGATTGGTTGTATCCTTATTGTTAGCAAGGAATGTTGCACTAAGACCAAAAGTGGTCACTTAGGCTAGAGATGGAAAGTTACTTGATGGAATTCTAATTGAAAAGATGTAAGACAGGAGGATAAGTAAGATTTGGAAGTGCGGGGCAGGTTCAAAAGTTATGCAGACTACATTTTTGGCCCTACAGGAGATCACTGGGAAGTATATGAGTGTTTGCATATCAACATCTTTAAAAAAAAAATCCACTAATAGCTAGAAAACATCAGGTGGTCTGTGGTTTGGCCAATGATGAAATATTGTAAGAGTTTCTGAAGAAATTATTTGTAGTGAGATTAGCTGGAAGGTGTCCATAGAAGCTGTTAGAAAAAAATTGTGTTGAGTTTACAAATAGTGAGTAGCTGTTGAAATTGTATAAAAATGTGAATTGAAATAAGGACATGTGCAAATACTCTTTTGATAATTTTGGCACTACCTATAATTAAAACAGTGGGAAGAGGAGAAAAGGAGGAGGAGAGAGGTGGCAAGAAATCTAAATGCCAAGTAACAGCTGCAGCAGAACTGGTTGTTGGCCTCCAGAGGATAACCTTCACAATGAACTACTGAGTTGCAGGAAATTTACAATGCAGTGGCAGCATATGGAAGTGCTATAAAAGCAGAGATTGATAAGAAAGAGTGAATGGGAAGCTGAATTCCAACTAAGAACAAGGCATTGTAATCTCATTCTCTTTTTTTTATTCCTGGACAATAAAGCAGGGTGAGACTAAGGTCATGAAGATTCAGATGTCTTTCTAAATCATAAGAAAAAAACTTGCACAAAGTTGGTAGTAGACGCTAAGGTAACCTTATGTAGAAAAGTTGCTCTGGAATTCTGTCCCTTTGCCTCTACCCAATCCAGTTTGTTAAAAGGCAGAAGGACTTCTCTAGATACTTTATTAATCATTCAGCATTTGAAGGAATGTTCTAGGCCAGCTTTTATCATGCTTGGCTCAGCAAACTTTGCCTCTCCAGAGTATGTACATGTGCATCAGATTGATATAAGAGAAGGACATTGCTTCATATATGTTAATTTGTCAAGGAGAGTTTATAGGAAGTGTCTAAATCGGTAAAATACAACCATTCTGGTAGAATGGTTAAGATGGTGACCTAAAAATCAGGAGAGTGTGAGTTTTAGTCTGCCTTAAGCCTGAATGCCAGCTGGGCGATCATGCCTTAGTCACTCTTTCTTAGCCCAATCCACCCCTCAGGGTCACTGTTGTGTGGAAAATAAGAGGAGGAAGGAGTATTGGATATGTTTACCACTTTGAGTTATTTATCATACTGAGAGAAAAATCATTGACTAATTTTTGAATGCCTTAGAACATTTGCTCTGAACATTCTGGGATATAAAATGATATATTTTTGATGCTTTGTATCCTGAAACCTTGACCTGGGGTAATGATGCTCAGGTAGACTTTCTCAACAACTTAAAGCCATATCCTGATGGAACAGAAGAATCATAGGACAGAGTCAGATTATCTGCTGGATGCATGTGTAATAGTGAAGTATCAGATTTGGATGTAGGAACTAATTACAAATTCTCACTTATATCATTCACTGGTAATTGAAGTCACTGTCTCTCAACATAATCTGCCCCATAAGCAAATACAGATTCTGGAAACTGTTAGTCAACGGATACAGATTTACTGGACTTTTAATCCACATTAAGGTAAGTTTTGAATGTAAGGGAGAACTGGCCAGGGCCATCCCAATGAAGCTTAATGTGGAATCAGAGAAAAGAAGGAAGGAGGCCTCTGATTACTGTTTTAACTAAACTCAAATTATTACCTGAATCAGGTCATAATTTATTGCATTGGTTACTTTTATGAAAAATAGTGTAATCTTTTTAACTGATTTTTTTTTAAATACCAAACTGCATATTTATTTTTAAGCAATGACACTGTTAACCTTGAGGAAATTCCTAAAATGCAAGTATAATTAATGCTGCCAGCTGTCAGCCACTCAGTCATATTAATATTCTATCTTGTATAAGGAAACCATTTGAGTTTGCTCAGCCTGAATTTTACAGATAAATATAAGTGCAAAGCCTTAAATATATTTTGTGATCATTTTGTCCTCTAGAAAATTCATCAATCTTTTTGGGTATTCTAAATACTTTGTGATAAGTATTCATTGCCCATGGGTAAAATACATGATTGGTATGTCAACCCTGAAGTGATAATGGCTGAGGTCATCTTGGAGGCTTCAGGCTGCCACACAACAGAAGGGGGAGGGAAATAGTTAGATAGGGCTTGTAGTCAAAACCTAAGGACATTTCCCACTGGTGGCTGGCAAGAGAAGGGGTGAAGTAACCAAGAAACCGGCCAGCTCCTTGGATTGGACAGCATGATCAATGACTTGGGGGAAAGGGGAAACTTTTACTTTTAATGAGGTGAAAGCTGCAGGAACTTTCAGAGTCAGCTTTCACCAGTTGTGCCAATATGATCCACCTAATAAAACTGTTCTTTGAGGAACCTGGCTCATTTCTATGGATGCATTACTGTCATAGAGACTGACTCTGAGGGAGAGAAGGAACAGCTAACAGGGAGTGGAAGTGTGGCTCTGGAGGTTGTGGAGGAGGCTAGGGAAGGGCAGAGGCCAGCTGAGCAGTCAGAGGAGGACCCAGGCCCATCCCTATCCATCCTAGGGCATGCAGGGAGGAGAGGATAAGGGAGAAATGTGGTCTACGTGGGAGGAGACGGCCTTGATTCTTGTCATGGGCTGCAGCTGTGACAACTGAATAAGTGTATGGACCTGTATACTGGTGAACGCTGGAAACAAAGCATGTAAATATCTCTAGTTTAAATTTCCTCTCTGAGCTTGGTGTCCTTCCCAGTGTCTGTTATCTGTGGGCATCCTCCAGCCCTTATCTTGCCTGGTTTGTTTTTTTCCTTCTTTGTGTAACTGTTTGTGTGGGAGTATTTTTGTGTTCTGTCAAAGATATTGGAGCTTGGAGGCAAATTGAAGGAATAAAAGGGGCTTCACCTGTTTTCTGTGACTGTATTTGTTTTGTACCCTAACCAACCCAGCTGACAACTTTGTTGTCCAAGAGGTAGAGGATGAAACTAGAGGGATAGCCATACTGAACTTAATTCAAACAGAGAAGAAGTGATAGAGGGAGTTGAAACTGCAGGAACCTTGGGTGAGAGTGACCATGTCATATTAAAATTCAACATAACACAAACACAACCAATAGAACATAATGACACTAGAGTCTTGGATTTTAAAAGAGCTGATTTCAATAAACTCAGAGAGAACTTGGGAAAGATTCCATGGATGAAAATCCTAAAAGGAAAAACAACTCAAGAGTCCTGGAAAACTCTGAAAAGTATGATCATAGAAGCCCAAACCAGCACAATACCACTGAGAAAAAAAACAAGAAATCCAAGAAGAAGCCAGCATGGCTGCATAAAGATCTCTCTGGAAAATTGAAAGACAAAAAAGACAAGTACAAAAAAATGGAAAGGACATACAACTAAGACAGAATATCAGCAGATAGCCAGAATCTGCAAAGACAAAGTAAGGATAGCAAAGGCACAGAACAAACAAAGACTTGCAACAAAAGTCAAATAATAAAAAAAGTTTCTTCTGAAGGCAGAGCTGGTGTCATGGTGGTACAGCATGCGATCTTGAAGCTCTATAATCGCTGCTGATATCTCCATTGCAGGACGGTCCCACCGGATCTAAACCGTCCTGTAGAGATAGTGACTGAGGAGGGCACATCCTGTTGATTCCAGGGACATTGCAAAACCCCTGATAGATGCAGGAGAAGCCCTTTTTTTCCTGTGATGAAGAGGCAGCCATTAAAGCTGCTGAAGCTGGGACAGTTCTGGAATGGAAGAAAACTGGAAAGAAAGTGTGTCAGTTTGGTGAGATAAATTTCTTTCTATTTTCTGGAGAGGACACCCTAAAAGACTAAAACTAAAATTTAAAAGTAAAGATAAAAGTGGTCAAGCGGTGAGATTAAGCACAAATTAAACCTGAAGGGTTTTTTTTTTCTTTTTTATTGGAACTTGGATTTTTGTAAAAGCTTTTCAATTTTTAAACTGAACTGGTCTTTCCTTTTTAACTTTTATTTTTTTTAGAAAAATAACTCATTGTAAAAGATTTTTTTCTCTTCTTTTTAACACTTTTAGATTTTTTAAAATTTATTCCTGGCTTAAATATTAGAGGGGAAGGGAAAGGAAAGGGAAATAAGTAGCATTGCCACCTGGAGGCTTGGATACATTATTTTTCTTTCTTTCTTTCTTGTTGATACATTTGGTTTTATATTCAAGGACTCAGTACAGGTGATGTTGCAACAGGAGAAGGAAGTGACACTACAGATGATTATGCAAGGAATTCAAAAGATACAAGCAAAAACAGATAATATTGAAAAAAGAACAGAAAATATTGAAAAGAGAACGGAGAATATCGAGCAAAGAACTGAAAAGACAGATGAGAAAATTGAAAATATCCAACAGATGATAATGCAATATGAGGACAGAATTAAGAAAATTAAAAAACAAAACATACAAAGATATAAGAAGATATGGAGATATGGATACCCGACTGAGTGAAGTTGAAAGAGACAAGAGCTGATCACTGGGATTATTGGGATGGGAAATTGATAGGTCAGAATTCTATTGAAGATTGCAAAATATAGAAGAAGAAAAGTGAAAACCTTGCTGAAATGATGACAGAAATCCTGGCAGAAGCATTAGAGATAACTAAAGAGAAGATGATGGATGGATGGATGAACGGATGAGGTTTTCCATGTTTACACAAGATATGCAATGACAAATAAAACTACCAAGAGAAGTTCATAATCGATTTACAAAGAAAATAATTAAATCACAAATACTCCAGGTGGCAAGAGAGAAAACTAAAGTACAAAGATAAAGAAATAGTGATACTGAAAAGGTACCAATAAGAGTGAGAGAGATAAGAAGGAATATTTATTTTTGATCAAGACCTACTGAGAGAGGAATAAATTAAAGATGGCTGATACCAGAAGGTCTCATGTTTACTGGCAGAAACAAAGACACAGAATTGATGTAGTTGAAAAAGCTGAGTTATCTATCTGGAATATTTTAGAGGAATGGAGGAAGATACAAGAAAAGAAGAGTTGTTAATTGAATTTCAAGAGGAATGTTATAGCACTAATTGAAAAAGAAGAAGGAGCCGTAAGGTGGTGTACCCAGAGCAATGAGAATCAAAGATCTACTAGAGCAACAAATCCTTTTATAAAGTCTAAAATGAATGAGAGAAACTGATACAGTTAATTAAATGGACTTAATTCAGCTACTAAAAGAAGAAAAATATTTCATAAATTAGAGAAATTAAAATTCGATTTAATCTGCCTACAAGAAATAATATTAAAAAAACAACACAAACACATCTTGAAACAACAAAAATTAGGGGAAATTATTTATAGTGTGACCACTGTAAAAAGAGAGGAGTGGTGTTATACATTAGAGTATGCAGAACAAATATATACAGATGATGATGGAAGGATTTTGATGGTGGAGATAATGGACAATAATCTAAAGGCACTTTTAATAGCAATCTATGCTCCAAATGATAATCAAAAAGATTTTTACAGGAAATTACATATGAAAATAATTGAATTGGACTATGCTAATTTTGTCTGATGGGAGATCTTAATGGAATAATAAATGACAAATTGGATTATAAAACACAGAAAACAGCAAAGAAAACTAGAAAAACATTGCCAAAATCCATTTTTTGAATTGATGAGATAAATTTAAAAGATGCACGGAGCGAGAGAAATATGGAAAATAAACAATATACTTTTTATTCAAATAGATATGCATCATGGTCCAGAATAGATATGATATGGATGTCAACAGAATTGCTCTCTAACATACAAGTCATTGAAATAGAAACAAGTACCTGGGAAGATCATAATCCAATAACAGTTGTATGGAAAGGACAAAAAAGGAGATTCAGATGGACTTTAAATAATACAATATTAAAGGAAAAAGATTTTAAATAGAAAATTGAGAGAGAACTGACTTTCTTCTTTCAAGAAAACAAGAGGATATAATCATTACAGAACCTCTGAGACATGATGAAGGCATATACAAGAGGTTTGATAATGGACTATACAAGGAAAAGAAACACAAAACAGAGAAAAACCTTTAAAACATTGGAAGGCAATTACAAGAGGCTGGAAAAAGAACTACAGAAATTTCTACAAAAAAGGACATTAAAATTAAAATGGACATAACTAAACATAAAATGGGGCTTAACTTACCATGTTAGATTGATAAGGTGAGAATTTATACAACTTGTGAGTAATGTTAAAAAAAAAGGATAACACAAAAGGCTGTAACCAATTGACACACTGTATGTATAAAATTGAAAGATGGTTTTATGTTTTTATGTTTTGTTTGTATGTTTGTTGTAAAAAATAAAAACTTTAAAAAATATTAAGAGATTTAGCTGTATAAAATATGCTACATGTTCATAAAAAAAAGTTTCTTCCAACATATAAATAACAAGAAAAAAATCAAGGAAACAGTCAGTCCACTAAAGAGAAAAGACAGCAAGGAAGTAACAGGCAACAGAAAGCAGAACTGCTTAACTCATTATTTGCATCAGTCTTCATGCAAAAAGAAACTATAGTTCAACCCACCAAAAACATAACTGTAAAAGACAGACCAGAAAGAAAAGTTAAAATAAGCAAAAAAAATAGTAAGAGAACACTTGTCTAATCTTGATGAACACAAATCACCAGGGCCTAATGGATTACATCCCAGAGTTTTAAAGGAGTCGGCAGAGGTTATCTCAGAACCACTGCACCATAACTTTCAAAAATCCTGGAGCACCAGGGAACTACCAAAGGACTGGAAAAGAGCTGATGTGGTTCAGGAAACTACAGACCAATCAACCTAATATCAATACCTGGAAAAGATAATAAAAAAACAGTTCTACCAACATCTAGAAACAAATAAAGTAATAACTAGCAGTCAACATGGCTTTGTCAAAAACAGATCATGCCAAACCAATCTTATTTCATTCTTCAATATAATGAGTAAATTAGTAGACCAGCAAAATACTGTGGAAAAGAGCTGATGTGGTTCCACTTTTCAAAAAAGGAAAAAAAATACAGACCAAACTATAGACCAATCAGCTAAACATCAATACCTGGGAAAATACTGAAAAGATTATTAAAAAACAGATCTGCCAACATCTAGAAACAAGTAAAGTAAAAACTAGCAGTCAGCACGGGTTTGTTAAGAACAGATCATGCCAAACCAATCTTACTTTATTCTTCAACAAAGTGACTAAATTGGTGGACCAGCAAAATACTGTGGACATAATATATTTAGATTTCAGCAAGGCATTCAACAAAGTAGACCACAATTTATGCTTCTAGATAAACCTAAAAAAAAGTTGATTTCGAGAAATATTTGTACACATTATTATCTCACTATATGGACTCGCAACTGGCTGACAAATGTACTCAACGAGTAGTCTTTCATTGAGAGGGTTCCTAAGCCTTAGCATATGCGTAAGAGAATAAGAAGTGGGGTGCCATACAAGGTTCCAGTACTCTCAATATTCATTAATGACTTAGAATGAATAGAATACGAAGAGGCAAAACATTTACCAATAATCTATGGACAGTATTATATTTTCCATCTTAACGCAGGTTGTGACAGGAAATAGCTATCACTAAATGCAATGACTTCAATGATCCAGTATGGAGTATAAGACACTACCATTATACCTGCTGGTCCATATTCTAATAACAATGAAATTAAATATTATCGGAAAATATTATCACGTTAAAAAGTCCTATCATCTCTTACGATATAAGAATACACCAAAAGTACACCAAATATAGACTGGGTGAAACTACAAAAATTTAGGCTTCCACGATATGCAGTAACTGTGGAGAAGTGATCTGGAGTCTTAGTGGAAAATCCAGCTAAAATATGAGCCAGCATATTAGCCAAAAAAGCTAATGCAAATCCTAAGATGTATAACAGAGGGATACAACAAAATCAAGGAGGTACTAATATCACTCTATAAAGCCTTAGCAAGACAAGCTAGAGTACTGCATCCAGTTTTGGTTCACCATAAAAAAATTCTGGAATATATAAAAGGAAAAAAAAAACCTGGAATGTAACCCGTTTGGTATCTTTAATTATTACCATTCAAAATCTGTTTAAAAGTTTAATTTTAACGCTTTTAGAATTATAACATTCATTTCTACCTCTATTTATAACACCATAACGAATTATCAACACGAATCTGCTTGGTATATTCCCGCCTAAAAATACCACTAAGGTTCTTGGGAAAAGAATATATATAATATGTCATAATATTAATTTAATTATAAGAGAGAGAGAGAGAGAGATAATTATTCTATCGGAAGTTCAGCTCAGCCAACATTTAAATTAAAAATAGAGTAGGGACTATAGAACAAGATGACCAGTAGACAGTAGTCTATAACCAATGTTTGATGAGTTAGTGAGATCTGGAAGACTATATAATCTATCTCCTGAATAGATAGAGACGAGTTACAGGTGTTGGCTTGGCTAGCGCTCACTATTAATAAAGAGAAGGCATCCAAGATGGTGAGTACTATTGAATAGCATCCTTCCAATACTTGAGGGGCTGCCAACCAGAGAAGGGGTCAGCTCAACTTTTCTATAAAACATCCTGTAGTCCAGATTCACACGGAATAATAAGTTGAGATTCTCGATAATACTAATAGGAGAGCTATTCATAACCTATATAACTTAAGGAAAGTCCTTTTATACACTGAGCAACAACAGAAGAGATGAAGAGAGGATTCTAAAACCAATGGAACATCTTGCCCTCAGCAGTTGTGGAGTGCATCCCTTGAGACTTCATAAGAAGAGACTATGGTGCGTATCAAAATTTGTCAGAAAATGGTTAGAGAACTCCTCTGTTCTTATGGCAGGGGGTTGGACAAGATTAACCTACGAAGGTCCCTTCAAACTCTGATTAACCTGTTATATCTGTAATCTCAACCTGGTCATCACAATTACTTAAGAATGTTCACATGGTATATGCAAAGATAATCACAGTATGTATGATTGGCACAAAAATACCTCACTTCGTCTTTTCTTCTCTCGTCGAGTGCCACTGGGATTATATCTATTATTTCTCCACACAGTCCACTTGTAAAGAATACAAGGCTCTTGTGCATCATGGGGTTGTAATCGTGGGAGTATCATTCTTTTTGTCAATGATGTACATTGAGGTTAGGGTAGCAGGTGCAGTTTAATAGGTGTTCCATTGTCTGGGGAGACCCCCCGCAGTCGCTCTGTGGGAAATACAATAGAGAGTAGTATTCATTTCTGCCAAGTTTTGTATCAGGGGCTTTGCATCTCCCAACTCCAGTTTCTAAGGCCTTCAGGCAGCGGCCACTTAATTTGCCATGGCTCACCGCTCCTGTGAGAGGGAGATCATCCTTCTGGCTTTCCAATAATACAGAGGTTTAATCTGAGGGTTTAATATCACCTGTAAAATGTTTTGACAGCAAGCTTACTATTCCTGCAGCACTAGGATTTAGCTCATCCACAGGGGTTGTAACTTGGGAGCTGTAGAAAACTCTTCCTGGCATTTATAGCCTTTTTGGGTGGAGGAACATGCTGGAAAAGTGGTTATATTTGGGCTGTGACTGTCATACTTCCTGTTTTGGTGCATTCCACACTCTGAAACATACATCTCTTCTGCACTGTAGGAGGGGCCAATTCCACACAAGACTAGGTAGAGGTATCAATTCGGGTATCAATGGGGGAGCACGGAATGTTCTTCCGAGGACATACCACGATTGGCCCTACCAAACGCTTTTATTTAAGAAACAGGGTCGCAGCTTCTTGGCATGTGAGGAAACGTCCCAGACAGGGCCATGCATTATTTTCTGCTAATTTTTCCTATGGAGTAACACACAGAGGCAAGGCAGTGCTTGGCGGAATTGGTCCTGGAGTCTGTTCCCACTTGAGTTTGCCAGCTTTCTCAAGATGTTAATTCCTGGCTCCACCTTTGCTTGTCTTGGCTGATGTGGCCTTGACACTGAGAGTGCATCAGTAGTGGATCACCCTAGATACACTGGATTTTGTCTATGTATTCTAGTCCTCACCATATCCACAGTGGACTCTTCCAGTTTGATGTTTGCAAACGCGACCTTGAGACTGAAAGACACTGACTTGAGTCTTCATCTGCGATTTTAACCCGAAAGATGGTTTACCAGCAATAGTAGGTGCGTCAGGCCCTCTGAGTGCATTCACTTTAGCGTTCTTTTCATGATCTCAGAAATGCACTGGGGGCTTCCACACACTGATGTCAGGCTTATTTGGTCAGCGTCTGCCAGAGGCAGGCGCAACAGCTGCGTACAGGTCGTCTGGTGATGGCGCGTCATGTGATGTTGTAGGATGCTTGTGAACCAAGAGATGGGAGCAAGAAGAAGCGGCCTGACCCTTGGCAGGAGCCCATTATTGTGCGCTTGTCTCAGCCGATCGCCCGTGCTTAATCGGATTCTTCAACTGAGATGCGAGAAACAAAGAAGCGTCTGCTCCAGCATGCTCTTGGTCAGAGAGAGTATCGGCTGGCATTCTAGTACTCTTGTACAGATAGTGCGCAAGGTCCTCTGTGGTTGTGAGTCTGTGATAAATGTTAAAAGCTTGGGGGCTTGACGAGCACCTTCCACCTATGAAACAGCACCATTTACCGCTTGAGTTCCGTTCTCACTATGCACTCACCCTCTATCACTCGTCGGCGATTATGTGGTAAGGGAGTTGGCTTTGTGCCAGGTACTTCGCAGGTACTGAAAGCCTCCGCTGGGCTCAGGAATCAGATAGCTTGGCTGGGATTCAATTATGGGCGCATGGAGACATACCTGACCATGCCTTAGGTCATACACATAAATATAGAATTGAAATATTTGATTGTTAAATGTATTAACAGCGGCGCAGGAATTGTATTTGCCTAAAAATTGAAGAATGAGAAAAATCCATTAAGGAACAAATTATTAAGAAAATAGCTAGGAATGGCTTGAGATGAGTAGATTGACAATTTTGAAATTAGAGGCAAGAAAGATAAACAATTTTATGAAATTTGGATCTATTTTTACTCAAATTGCTAAGATGATAAAAGGTACGATAATAGAACAAGTTAAAGTGACTTCTATAAAGGGTCTTTTAGCGATATGATCTGTTTATGAATATTTGCATTTTGTATCTAGAATAAATTGTTTAAGATTGATATCTCACAAAGCATGAAATGATTAAAAGTATTCTCTCACCACATAATCACAAGCACGGTTTCTCTCTTTATGGTAATATTGGAGGGATATGGTTTGGATAATAGTGAATTGTTATGCAAATTTGGACGCGTGATATCAAATCCAATGGTCACTCAAAAATGAAAGCTAGCAAATCTTGGATTCGCAAGATCAGGGAACGACTAAGCCGGAAGTATATATGTAGCGACTGAGGATGTTGGCGTTTTATGTTAGTATTTTTTATTTGTGATAGATCGGTTTATAATTAATTCTTTAAAACAAAAGGAGAGTTCTCTCAACACGAGTTTGAGTATTAATGAAGGCAGTGTGGGAAAGAGTGCTCTGAACTTATTCGCCTCGCTGACCCGCCAGTGCTAAGCCATATTGCATTGCTGGATTTTCAGCATATTCGTCCCGAACTAATCTGGGTCCTTCAATTTTCAGACTGGAAGAATGGAAGACTGAGTCAACCTTGGAACAGTGAGGATTGAACTGCTAGCAATTTGGCAAACAGCCTGCATACTGCATTGATAACCACTGCACCACCTAACGAGACTGACTATGTACATGTATACTATAATAACAGAGGGCCATCAAGCTCAGAGCTCATGGTCTCAGTACTCGCCTCTAGGTGCTACTAGTCCACCTCTATATCCCACAATGCTTTCTTTTAAGCCTGTTTGGCGAATAGATTGCTCCCACTGTGTTCATTTGCTCTTGTGGCTTATCGAAAATGTTAATCATGGGTACAGACTTTGTGCACGTCGCCTGCTATTACATTAGTATTCTCGTCCTCCATAGTTAAACCTCTGGAGAAAATTATAATACGAAGCTGGTGGTTCTAACTTTAAGACATTTCCCTTTTTTGTCGTCTACAGACAGAAACAGTCACGAAACACATAGGTCCTCTTAAATTTCTCCACATCACACCAGAGGTGTGCTTAGATCCTGTCGAAGAGGTATACAATTTTGCTCCAGCCCTTGGGGGACTGGAATCACGTATTTCAGTGGGGAACAAGATTTCATTCCCTGACAAAAAGGGAATTGGGTTGTAAACAACAAACAAGTAATTATCAATTAGAAATTTATATCATCTCAGAGATGTTAAATGCTGTTTTAGGAAAATTTCGCCTTCTGAACTATCAGAATATAAACTGCATCGTATAACATATGCATGGAAGATATCAGACACCTAATGCATTTGATTTATATAATAATATGTAGAAATACATTATTTGCTTTTTGGAGCGAACTAACAGAGTTGGTCCGCATTATTCCGTGAAAACCTATTTGGGTTGGTTCTTTTTGCTAGTAATCGCTGCGATGGGTAAATCCTTGTCATACCACTCTACGCTAGACAATGCGTTTAGTTTCGCCTAACATCTTCTTAAAAACTCCCAGGTGGTTGGAGCATTCACAACTGTGGAGGCAAGTGTGTTCACTGATTAATCTGTTCTCACTGTCAGGAAATTTTCTCCTCCCCTTTAAGGCCCTTGTATAACTGCTCACTTCGATACAAATGCCACAAGCGGATGAGCAAAATGTTCCATCCGTTGTTACCGCTCTCATAAGGGGCATAAAGTGCATAACCCTTTGGACGGATAACATGGACGCGGGAGGATGCAGGGCGGAATGGCACAAGCGGATTGCGGAACGGAAGGCCAGCCGATTAGGAAGTGGATGGGAAGAAGATGGCACGTCCGCACGGGTTTCCGGGGGGGCCTCAGCACAAGCGGACATGGAAGGATATAGCGGTAGAATGGATGCACAACGCGGATTGAAGCGCCATGCACAGCGGAAGCCTAGCGGAAGCACAGCGGGCCAAGGCCTAATGGATGCCTGGCGTTAATTGCACTCATATGGGGGGGATTGCATTGCACAATCGCCCCCCGGATAATAAAGGGAAGGCAGCTCGCACCGTGGCCAGCATAGGAAGGAAGAAACCTGCGGAGGAACATCGAGTCCTTGGCTGCCCCTGCCTGCATGCCTCCTCGTGGCAACGGCGTTTGTTTGTGTATGCTCTTCTTGCCAGCGCTGCCTCCAAGTCCATCCCTGTGCCACTCACGCCCTTGGCTGCCAGCCTGCTGTCTGCCTGCCTTTCAGGCCTCCTGCCAGCCCAGTTCCCTGCCGTGTGATCGCTTCTCTGCTCGTGTTTCCCTGGGCGCGGGCTTTGCCGGCCTCGTTCTCTTGGCGCTTGGTCGCTGGCTCCTTGCCTGCCTGCCTTTCCTGCCCAGGCTTCGTGCCGTGAGCTCGTTCTTCCTTGGTTTGGGACTCTCCACATGGGCATGCTTTTGGTGGTGCTCACGCGCGCCCGACTTGGCCCAGATTGGCAACCATGCTCCGCCACCAAGCCCCATATGGGTTATTGGCAAGCACTCGATAAGTTCGCAGCAACCTCGCGGGCCATTCGCTGGCAAGAGGGGGACAGGGCCACCCCCTCCTCGCCCCTGTCCCTTGCCTGCTGCTTTGGGGCTGGGGCTTCTGTTTGCTCGGCTCGCTTCTTCTTTGGTGCTACGTGAGCTTCTAACTTGGCACTGCTCCTGCAGTAGGTGCTTCTGTTGTGACTCTCGCTGTAAGCTGCCCGGCGGTGGTGCTCGTGGCTGAAGAGCACTTACCTGCTGAAGCGTGCTCCTGTCTGCTGGTCCTGCTGGTCCTACTGGGTTCCTGCTCGGGTGATCCTGACTTGCTCGTCTGCTCGTACTGGCTCGTGCCCTGGTCTTGCTCATACCTGTTTCATCCTGCTGTGCTGCTGCTCCATGCTGGTCCTGCTGGTTGCTGCGTGCTGTGCTGCCTGGGGATCTTGTGAAGTTACGCTGCCTGTCTGGCGGATCCCCTGGTCCTGCTGATCGCTGCCTCGCTCCGCTCTTGCGTTGCTGCGCTGCTTGCTGCTGCATGATGATGATGGATGATTATGATCCTGGCTGTCCGATGCATGCATGATGATGACTGAGGATGAGTGACGATGCTCGTGATCCTGCTGGTGCTGCCCTGCTGCTGGTGATGTGGAGCGAGCAGTTTCCTACCACCTGGGAGCCCCTCCTTGATGAGGGCCCATCTGGTCCTGCAAAGGAGGAAGAAGGCGTAGTGGGGACGGGAGAGGAGGCAATACCTTCACTGAGGAGGAACAGAGAGAGGTACTGGAGTGGCTGAGAGAGAATGACTACTTGTGGCGGAAGGACACGCGCTGAACAGGAACACAAGCAGAAGCAGGCTGCTGGGAGGAGAGGGCAAGAGATGGGTTATCACTTTAGGAGTGCTCCTCTGGCTTGGTGGAAACTACGTATCGTCCCACTGTGTAACGCGGAAGCTTGCCACCTGGTAAGACAATCTTTGGCAGGCCACGAGTAAAGAGCTGATGGCACAGAGAGACCTCACGTTCATTGGGTCAGTGCAAGCTTCTGGAGGGTGAAATTTACTCCACCGAGGTGCCCCAGGAAGCCGCTCTGTCTACCCTCTCTCTCGCCGCTGCAGCCTGCTCGTGCGAGGCGCCGCAGCTTCCCTTCCGGCCGAAGAAGTATCCCTGTCTCCAGTTAGGTACTCCTTTCTGTAAGTGTGATATGGCGGAGATACCCGCAGACTGCTTGTTGTCGACGCATGCGTGGAGGCCATGAGACGTCCCTGGTGCGGTGGGTAGAGAGGAGACATCGAGTTCACCACCGTCGTAGCCGCAGTCCACCCCCACAAGCTCCGCTCCACAGAAGGCAGAGAGCCAGAAGCAGGAGGGGCATGAGCCACAGTCTGATCTGCTGGAGATCACGGACATCATCTGCAACCAGGATACTAGGATTCTCTCTGCTCAGCTGGTCAGCACCGACTCCTCATCCTCCAACGCGGGCATAGCCTTCCTCACCTATGTCAACCAGACCTTCAATGAACAGTGGAGGAACCCCAATACCAGGTGGTGAACGAATCCGGATCACGGGTAGCTGTCTTCACAATCTCCAGAAAACCTGTCTCCCACCCAGTCCAGGTCTGCTCCTCCCACCCAGTGATGTCCTCCATAATCAAGGCCTTCCTACAGGCCCCAACCCCCAGGATACGGCTACCAGGAGGTCTCCATGCAGCACAGGCAGACACGTCGTCCGTTCCCCAGTCCAGGCACAGATCATCTGGGCGACACCGTCCACGCGCTTCCACTGATGCCACCGCTGCTGGCGCACGACCTCACGCGCGCAAATTGAATCGCCCGACAAATCAAGTGATGTCCACCATCAACCCACACTGTGATGCGCACCACGGGCCAACAGTTCCTACACCCAGCTGCATCACAGATCAGCCCACTGCCCCAGACACTCCTTCCTCCACCCCACCGCCAAGCCCGGCCCAGTACATTCTGCTCATCAGTGACTGGTAGCTGACCCAACTCCATTGGCATGTGAACGCGAACGAGAATGCCTCTCAGCATCCGCGGCGTCTGAGCCGCGTTAGAGAGCTTCTTCATACACACCGTCACTGTTGCTGTCTTTCTTGCAAGGGGCAGGCACCCCAGTGGTGCTCCTCAGACCACCACTCCAGCACCACCGGCACCCTCCACAGCACCTGTGACCCTCTTCGACCTCCCGAGTGACCAAGAACCACCGTGCCCCAGCAGATTGGGCTAGCTGCTACCTCTGTGTAGAGTTGTATTTGGACACTTGACTTCGGGTCATTTTTGTTTTACAGCTTGTTGTTCAAAAAAGTTTGTCGTTTTGCAATTCACACCTTGCTTCATTTTCTGTTTTTTAAATACAGTTTTGTGGAAACGTTCTGTAGAATTCGGTATTAAGCCCTCTAACGTCGATGGCTTCGTGCGTGCATGGGGTCCGCAGATAAGCATGTGAGCCCAAAGTTCGGCCGTGGTAGGGAATGGGGAGAGAGAGCTTGTTGGTGATGGTATCTCCATGCGCATGTGGGATAGATAAGCCTCCGTGCAAGTCAATAGTGGGACTGTATGGTCACCAGCCCCTCTCCTGGGAACCTACATCCTCTACGTCCTCGCCTTGCGCCTCTCTACTTTTATATTTAATTCGTAATAGCAGCCTTTTCCACTAGTCACTGTTCAACACATATTTTACTGCCCTTTTGTTATCTAGAATCTATGTCTTGTTTCATTGTGTAGGTACTTCATCCCTCAGCATCTCTTCCCATTCCTCACGTGGTGTTGCTCGAACAATTTCATCGGTGGTGATGAGACAGGCGTGGAAGGAAGCATCCATTGAAGGTGCGCACAGTTCTTACTCTAGCGCTAGTCGCCTCCGTGTTCGTTGCTCTGTGGGCTGTTGTTGGATTTCTCTCCTCTATCCTTTTTCGTGCGCGGTGGGATGTGCGCGCCAATTTGTTTGGTTGGTAGGGGTACTGGGGGTTTGTTGCGGGCGGTCTCAATGGGTCTTGGCACTTCTGGTCTGGTTTTTCGTGCCTTGTCCCAGCGCCTGGGTTACTTGGGGTTTCGGGTGGCGGGGTCTTTCGGCGCCAACACGGTGGCTTTCTGCGTTTTGCGTTGGTTTACCGTCTTCCATTTCACGGGTGTGCTAATTTTTCGGTTCGGTCCCTGTTTTTCGCCGCCTCACAACTTCTCGCGAGGCGGGTCTTTTCGAGAAAAATTTGGTTCACCAGTCCGTGCCTTTGGACACTCGCCTTTTGAGTGGGGAGCGGTTCCACGGACAGCTGGCTTTCGGATAAGACGGCTCGGCGCGTGTTCCAGGGTCGGTTTGCGCTATGGAGACTACGGCATCGCTTAGGTGGGGCAGGGCGCTATCTTGCCACGGGCATGATCTTTTCCTCGTATTCTTCCCGCTTCGGGTCTCCTTTCTGGGGGGTTGATTGGCTGGAGCGCATGTGTGTTGGCTAGCACGACAGTAATGCCTTTGGAACGCCCTTGTGTCTGGCCTAGGATTGACAAAGGCGTCTCCACACTCCTATAGCGCTTGCCTTGCCTGGGACAGCCTGGTAGTTTGGCAGATCCTCTTTTCACTGGGTGACGAGTCTTAGTCTGTGGCCTGTTATGGTCTGAGTGGTACGCACGTCTGCATGGGTGGCATGATACGCACTGCCGCGTGGCCAACCGAATGAATGCTAGAGGGCCATCCCATTCTTGCGTGTTCCGTTTGGCCGGCTGGCAGGGGGGTGGGTCCTGGTGAAATGGTGTCTGAAGCCTATCACTAGATTGCCTTTTCCAGGCCCCTTCCTTTGGAGGTTTCCACGTCGGGTGCATTTGGGATTACTAATCCTGTGTCACTCCTGAGACATGAGGCCGCGCCGTCCGGGATTTGGCGACTACATACCGGGACTGTTAGCAGCTGAACTTTAAGTCGAGCGCCGGATTCATTTGCCAGACGACAGAGGGGGCGCGGGGAACTGCCAGCTTGCTGGGGAAGAAGCATTCATAACAGTTGAATATAAGTGGGAGGCCGAGACTGTGGGATGGAGCTTTTCCTTGGGCTCATCGGTCCCACTGGTGCTTTCCCCCTCACCTCCTAGAGTGGTTCCGCAGTTCTTAAACGGTGGTGGGGTGATATGCTTGTAAGGGTCTCACTCTGCTCGGCCTTCTGATTTCAATCCGAGACGTCGGCCTCAAGACTTGCGTGTTGTACTGAAACCTTCTCTATATTCCTAGAACTTTTCCTTTCTGGCTTTTAACGGTGTTGAGAAGGTGGGTGGCGCGGGCTTGGGAGCGACACAGGCTTTGTCTTCCTTCCCGCACTCTTGGTTTGCTGCGGCCTTCCAGTTGCTTTTGGTTGGTTCGCAACTGTCTTTCCGGTCTTCGCGCATTGATGCGGCTCGCTTTTGGCTAGCGAAATGACATGCACCTACTTGTTCGGCCAGTGTTGCGTTTTGCGTGGCACTCGTAACCAGGCAAGCGCGCCGTTAATTCGCATTAACCAACCCCGCTCTTATGTATCGGGACATTATGCCCGGTCGTCACACGGGGCCAGCCATTAACTTGGCATTGCTTCCTTTTAGTGGTATGCCGCTTACCAGGGCGCCAGTGGTCAAGTGCATACCACTATTAGAAGACTCCAGGGTCCAGCGGGAGGCGTACCATGTGCATTGGTGGCCTCTTCCGCTCGTTATGGGGCTCAAGGCCTGGGGCTGTGTCCATGCGGACCCACACAGTCCGTTTTCCGTTTGGGTCACTTGGACATTTTCCTGCAAGATTTCCCATCATCCACAACATAATCGTGTACTGGCTGAGGCATTTCTTCTCATAAGGTATTTGGGGACATAAGGTTCTGTAGGTTGCGTTAATTTTTCTTGTACTTTAGGAAAAGATTCCAAGACTACGCACATATGGGTGGCTTGTTTTCAACAGCCTGTACATCTTAGGGTCTTCTGTCTTCACAGTCTGATATCATTCTTCGGGTACGCCCAAGAGCTCTTCTATGGGCCGCGTTGTCTTCCGGTTGTATCGAGTTTTCAAGGTGGTATTACCTGTTTAGATTGGGCTTTTGTCGCACTTGTGCAGCAAGGATGGTGGCTGCCAAAGGGACTGTGTTTATGATTCCACGGTGACATGAGTGGATGCTGTGGAAGAGGAAGAGTCAAGATGAAGGCTGCAGAGGTTCTGCAAGCTGTGGCTGCTGTTTTCTGAAAGTGAAGATGCAGCCGAGTTGCTCCACCTTTTTATACGCGTACACGTGATTATACCCGGGGTGCTTCCCTTGACCTGCATCCTTGTTAGGCTATCTCTAGCGCCGCCATATCCCGCTATGGCATACCCTGTAGCACATCCTTTAACTATCCCGAGACTCCCTGTAGTCCCTTTGTGAACGTTTTTTCGTTTAACTGCTTTTGTTTTCATGGCTGTCCATCCATCTCACTCCGTTGGTCTGTTCTTCCTCTTTCTTTACTCTTGCTCGTCTCGATATTTGCGAGTTCTGCGTGATGCACAGCGGATGCATCAGCAGATTATAGCGGATGCCGTTATGGATGCAGAATGGATGCGAGCGATCGGGTCGTCGATGCGATCGGATGTAAGATAAAGGATGCCACTATGGATACATTTTTCTCAGCGTCAAAAGTTTTGGGCAGCCCAAAACTCTGAGTGGAATGAAACCACAATCAAAAAGATGGCTGCCTGGGACGGATCGATATAGGATATGTATACAGAGGCAGGAGTACATTTGTGCTTTAATTACCAAGCGTGTTAACCAACAGATGGCAAGCTTTTTTGTCCGTTTTACATCCTCTTTGCATCCGTTGGTGCAGTGTGACATGGGTTTTAGTTCTAAGTTCTCTCATTGATTAGTTTCCACCCATTGTTCCTTGTCCTGCCCTCAGGTAGCTTTGGAGAATAACTTTCTCCAAAGATAACTTTGGAGAATAGCTCGACTCCCTCTTCTTTGTGGCAACCCCTGAGATATTGGAACACTGCTTTCATGTCTCCCCTGATTCTTTTCATCAGAATAGACATCCCCAGTTCCTGCAACTGTTCTTCATATGTTTTAGCCTCCAGTCCCCTAATCATCTTTGTTGCTTTTCTCTGCATTCTTTCTAGAATCTCAACCTCTTTTTTACATCATGGTGACCAAAACTGAATGCAGTATTCCAAGTGTGGTCTTACCAAGACATTATAAAGTAGTATTAATACTTCACGTGATCTTGATTCTGTCCCTCTGTTTATGCAGCCTAGGACTGTGTTCTTTTGGCAGTTGTTGCTTTTTATATGTGACATTTTGACAAACATCAAGTAAACCCAGCACACATTTTTATGTGTTTATGAAACAACAGAATAGTTTGGAATGATATTTTGTAAATGATTTCTGATGGATTTTTACTTTGTCCACAATGATATTTTTATCTGCTGATAGAGCACTTCTTGTGCTGTATTTCCTTATACAAAAGACCTTTATCTACTTTGGAAGTTACACAACATCTGCTTTATTTTTCTTTTGCAAATTCAAATATTGATCTTTCTTGACCACAACTACATTGTAAGTGTCTAGAAAGTCATGAATTGACCTGACTTACTGCACAAACATAGCAGCAATATCTACTGAATGTGCAAAAAGAAAGACAGCTGAAAACAGATTTACTTGCTATTGTCCTTGTAACCATGGTTACTCTATTCCATTTTGATGTTGCTAAGATAGGGATAGAAATTTTGGCCACTATACATTCAGTCTTATCTTTTCAACCACAAGGGATAGAAATCTACTTTTTTTTTTTTACAAAAAATAAATCTGCATTTCTAAATATTTAATAAAACCAATGAACTGCAAAATGACCTGTAAGAAAAATATTAGGTTACTAAATCCAGATATACAGAATGCTAATTATTATTATTATGAAGGACAAAGCTTCTCTAAGTAACTTGCTGTAATATATAGGAGCAGAATTAAGATTATGTTTGGCGTATGAATGAAGAATAGTGGAAAAGGAACTACAGCATTCCATTAAGAAGAAACTTGACAGAGAATTTTAAAAATTCATTTTCCCTTAACTTGTACGGGAAAGTAGCTTTTATGCTACTTTAATAATTATTCGCATGTTATATAATAAATTGACTTTCAAATCAAAATAAATAATTAATAAATAAAAACATATAAAATTTACATAAAAACAATAATCACCACTGCTGATAGCTAATCAAATCCCAAAAGCCATGGTATCTCTTATGTGAAGTCATCTTCTCCACTGACTGTAGAAGAACCAGGTTTTACTGCACTCTTGAATAATAATGAGAGAGCCATTCTGATCTCAGATGGTTTGGATGCTATGACAAAGAAGGTCATTCTTCCAGCACTCATCCATTAACCTTCTAAAGTGGGGCAGGTGGAGAATTGTAAGTCTACCACTCTGTAGCTAGTGAGAGTAATGTGATTTATGACACTTTGGCTCTTCAAGTAGCTTTGGTCAAGAAGACAGTTTATTTTGTGCTTTCTTTTGTGTAATGAGGGAGAAAGTCATATCATGTTGAATAACAAGGGATGTTTTGAGAAAGCACATTTTCATCCTTTGTAAAATGTTGCATTCAAACAGTAAGCATAAAAAAGTAAAACACTGACTAAAAATGTTTCCTTAACAGAAATATTTCATTCCCTAAAAACAAAAAAGTGGTGATAACTATTGCAAATGTATTATCTGACATTGTGGAAAAACCCTCTGGCTACCTTTTCAGTAATACACTGAGCTAAAGATTAGGAAATTGCACTTCAGCTTTGTATGTTGTGCAAAACTAGGTCATATGGTTCACATGCCATCCGCTCTCAAAAAACTAGATAGTGTAAGCTATGATTAAGTTCACTAAGGGCAAGAATGTCATGCAAACATTCATATCTAAAGCCCATGTCACACTGCACCAACGGATGGAAAGAGGATGTAAAACGGAGAAAAACACT
>BHFT01004079.1:0-27096 GCA_004320025.1 Laticauda laticaudata
ATAGGTTTTCCATTAGGTGTCCTTTTGCATCCTCTAGACATCCTGCAGACATCCTAAATATCCGAGATACGTCCCCTCTGCGAACGATTTTTCCGTTTTCATGCTTTGTATGCGAGCTGCATCCGCTTTCATCCTTTCTCCATCCATGCTACTAATGCTTTGTGTCCGTTCCGTGTCTGTTTCGCTTCCTCCCTGTGTCCGTTTTCCACTGGAGCGGATGCAAGTTGCGCAGATGCGCAGCGGATGCCTAGCGGATATAGCGGACGCATAACGGATGACGACGGACATCTAATGGATGTTCCCTGTATGCGTAGCGGATGTAGAATGGATGTGTTGGATACATTTTTCGCTCAAAAAGTTTTGTTCAGCTCAAAACTTTTTGAGCAGATGAAATCTCAGTAGACAGATGCTGGACCGATAGAGAGGATGAAAAACGGACACAGTGAGTACAGAACGGAAGCATCGCGTTTATCAACGGATGGCAAGTGTTTCTCTCCGTTTTACATCCTCTTTGCATCCGTTGGTGCTGTGTGACAGGGGCTTTACAAACCAGTCTGCTTTCCCCCATTCACATCCTAGAGATTTCTGTGTCTCTCCTAAACTATGAAATATAAAACCTTCGGAGATACTACTTAATTTTTATTGTCTCAAATTCCAGGATATTGAGTGACACATTAAAGCACCTTTTTTAATTGTTGATCTTCCTATGTACGTATTTTAAATTACATTTTAATGCTGAATTCTAGTGCTTTGTTTTATGCTTAATTGAGTATTCTTATTTCAATGGCAAACCAGATATTCCTTTGTTTAAGTACCTTATAAAAATATTAACTGACTTGCATCAAATTTGTTTTTTGCCTTAAACTTTTGAGTATCGTTTATTGTTTCAGTTATAGTTTTTACTCCAAATACTGGGAACATATATCCTTCATGAAAGGTTTGATGTGTGTAATAAGGACTAAATCCCATGAAACAAGTAAATCTTCTGAGCAAATATATATAGGTTTATATTGCTAACTAGATTGTATTGCAAGCTGTTTCATCAGAATTGCAGATTATTATTAAACCCTGTCTCTATTGTCGCAAACAGTCATGTGTTAGGTATTGTGATCATTCCCACTGATTTCAGCATGATGACTTGTGAAGAGAAAGCCAGAAATTTACTTTTTGGGTGAAAAGTATGTACTTCAAAAGAAATGAAAATAACACATGCATCCCTCTTCAAAGAAGGTGTTTATTTTCATTAATAAAGGTAATTATTTAGGTAATTATAAAATAATTATAAAATAATTACATTCAGGTAATTATTTTCATTACAATAGCTTTAGAGATTAGATCTGACCAGCTTTATGTAAGTAATAAAAACAAATGATACTAAAAGATTACCATTTTGATTATTGTACATTCTGATCCTATGCAATCAACATAATGTATTCCCACATATTATTCACAAAGCCTCTCTAAATCTCTAATTAAAAGGAAAATTATATTAAAAGTAGAGTTTTTCAATTTTCCTATTGTTATTGCATAGGTAGGCTAAATTAAATTACAGTAAATGAATATTGCTTCTTGTTGGGATATGGAAACATTTTCATTTGTTGGAAAATTCAAAGCAACAAAAGGCAACACGGAATTGAATTTCCTAATCTAAAGCATTTCTATGACTATTAAGTGTGGCAATATATTTTAGTTCCAAAGGTACTTCGCATAACTAACTGGTTAGGGGTCACGCTCTCCACATTGTCTCATACAGAGGGAATGTCAGAACAACTGCAATAAACGCAAGGTCAGGGATGTCAAACTCGTGGCCTGGAAGCCAGATGTGTCACACACTGGCCACCAGTGGTGGTATTCTACCAGTTCGGCCCGGTTCTGCCGAGCCGGTAGCAGTGATGAGCAGCGGAGACCGAATTGGTTCTCTCAGCCACTCTGCTGTTGGGCCCACCCATCCACCTAGGCTCCCATACTCACCTTTATCCGCTGAATTTGAAGCGCAGCTGCTTTGCATGGCACAGAAGAGTGCTGCACGGCAGCTGCTGAAGCAACCAGGAGAGTGCAGGCTTGCAGGAGGTGAGTTAGAACGCCTCTGCACCTATGGTACATAAATGCCTCTGCGCCTGTGCAAACCGCGCATTTGGTATGCACACACACATAAAGCACAGTCACCAAGCCACGCCCACAAAAACAGTGGTAAAAATATTTGAATCGTACCACTGCTGGCCACGCCCACCAGTTTTAGCAAAGGGGGGAAGTTGCAATACGTCATTTGTCAAAAAATGTGACACCATGAGTTTGACTAGGTAATGATGGAAAAAAATCAAGTAATTGTTTATAATGATTAGTCTTTGCTTTGAAGACTTCCTAAGCCAGGGACAGGCTTCTGAACACATTTGGATGTCTGACAGCATTTTTAGGTCTTCTCAAGTGAAAAATCTTTTTACTGAGTAAGTTTCCCTCACAAAAGGTTTGGCAAAATACAAAACACCAATTTATAAAAAGGCTTTCTGATACCTATTCACTACTCTGCTCTTCTGAGTTTTCTCCATATACTTCGCATTATATCTTTATTTTTTATTCTTCATAGATGGATCCATTTTCAAACAATTTTCTAAAAATGTCTATAAGGTCTACATGGAAACCAGAAGCATTCTAGTAAAGAAAAGTTTATGCCACAGGCTGATCATTTGCAACTATTTTCAAATTATTTACTTTTTAATTGCAGTGTTTGAAAAAGGTTTTTAAATTACTTGCTATCCAGCCTGAAACATCTCAGCTGTCTGTCTATATCCAATTCTACCCTAAGTATGTTACAGTTAAATATCTTGTTAAAATAAAATTTAAGTGTAAAAAAAATCAACTATGAAGAACTACCACAAGATAAATAAACCATCAAGCTGCATGTACAAATAAATTCCAAAACCTCCACGGCTGTATTTGTGGATATTTCATTAGGATTTGTTGAAGAAGTATAATAAATATATAAACAAAAGGGTTTGGATTGTATATTTTCTCCTAAGTCAATGATCTCTTGGTTACTTGTTGTGAAGTAAACAGCTACTTTTAATACCATAGAGCAGTGGTCACCAACTGGTGGGCCGGGGACCACTGGTGGTCTGTGAGAAAATTTTGGTGGTCCGCAAAGAAATGCCCCCCCAAGCACTTCCCCCAAAGCAATTAATCCAGGATGTGCGGGAACACAAGACTGCACCACCCACATGGCCCGCCCACCCGCTGGCCCCTACCCTTCAGCTGAGTGCAAACTTTATTTTTAGTAGAGACACACGAGCTTCAACTGGAAGGTAAGACTAATGGCAGGGGAGGGAAATCTGCCCCAGAGTAGCTTGCTGACATTGGTGGGAAAGTCAGTCCCATATTCCAGAGCTGCAGTGGTCACAGGACTGGCCCTTTGGTCATCCAGAGCAGCAGCTCCTCCAGTCCACGGCAGGCCGGTGGACTCGGGTGGAGGAGCAGCTGCTCTGGGATAACTAAAGGGCCAGTTCTGTGACTACTGCAGCTCTGGAATATGGGACCAACTTTCCCACCAATGTCAGCAAGCCACTATCAGTCAAAATTCATATTAGTGGTCTGTGAGATTTAAAATTATGAGTTTGGTGGTCCCTGAGGTCCAAAAGGTTGGTGACCCCTGCCATTGAGAAGTCTCCTTTGCCAATCACGCCTTAGTAGTTTTTTGAAAGCACTTCTGCCTCCTTCTAAAGAAGGAGACTTCTGATCATGTTAAAATTTTAAAAAAAGTCAGGGGAAGAGCACGCATGTGTTAGGAGATTACCTTTATGGCCTCAACAGAGACCGCAAATGTTGTAATGGAGGGTTTGTTCTTTACATTGACAGGTCAATGTAGGAAGCAAGTTGTCACTGCTTTGTGCCAAAAATCATACCTGGCAATATAAATCGGAAAAGAAAGAAAAGAAGAGAAAGGAAAAGAAATTAATTGCTGGCTCAAACAGCTGGAGCTTTTTGGAAATTCTGTGGCTAAGTTAAAAACATCGAGCAGAACCTACTTCGAGAACAAGATTGCTCTAATCAGCTACTCTAAAGACTGACCAGAACCCTTACGCCCCACCATGGAGAAGCACAGAATACGAACCAATGGTTATATAGACACTGCCTATTTTTTTTACCGTGACTGCAACTTTAAGAACAGTTTTAAACATGCTACATAATTGGAAATACAACACATATTACTGGTGCCTTGTTTTTTTGTCCTAAGCACATTTGCACACTATTTAATGTGAATTAACTAAAAATTGAAAAAGCATCTTCGCAGAAAACAGTAGTAAACTATTACAGTATTGCCAATATATTATAGCCAAATTACCAGGAGTTTGAGACTACAGATCAATGAGTAAATGGTATTTTTACGTTTGTACATATAGCACAATCCAAATCTGGTTCAATTAAAGATGCTTCATAAAAACTACAGGGAGAATCAATTGAAATGATCCACTGTTGTCCACTCACATTACAGTATATAATCCTCTTTGTATACTGATTAATATTAATTAGAGCATTGGGTTGATTTGCATACTCCTGGTGTATTCTGAAAATAAGAAATTACTGGGAGCAGTAAGGAATTTGGACTTTGTGTGATCAGCTCGAATAATGACATGAAATGTGACTCATTGGGATAAATTTGCGTATTCCTGGTGAATTGTAGTAACTCACGCTCATGTATTTTGTGGCACAAACAATGTGGCATAACATTGTATGCTGCAGGGAAGTTGGAATTTGTGTGATCAGCTATAACTAGTCTAGTTAGTAAAATTAGTTCCTAGGTTGTTTGAGGAATTTGATAATAATTATTGTAATCAACTATGGATAATGGTTCTTGATAAATTTTAGTTTTCATATTTTATTTTAAAGGCATGTTTAATGTATAGGTTTTCCTGAGAATTGTTGTGAAGGTAGAAGTACATTTAAGAAATGTTCAATGATAAGGTGTTTTTGTGGAAAGGCTATATATTGTAGTATGCTAACAAGTTACATTTCACAAGTGACAATTTGGGGGCTAGTATTCCGCTTTTTTTTTAATGATCTGAACGATGATGAATTTGATGGGCTACTTTTGTTAAAATTTGTGAAAGACGGAAAATTGGGACTTCTAACCTGTTTCTCCAACAATACAGCCTCCCCCAATAGGAAGTCCTAGCATGTTGCGACTTGAAATGAAATTAAGCCCCTCCCCCTCAAATTAAGGCCTATATTAAAACATGCAAAATGGGGGGGAATGGTGGGGGGGGCTTGCCATTAGGAAGTACTTTTGTTGCACACCTGGATATGGTGCTGCCTGCATTGCCCCCGATACGAAGTGTGCCATCAACACCGAGGTCAATATCCAAGCCATTGCCGCCCGCCCAAAGATGCAAGGGGGGGAATTAAGTCACCCCCGAAAAGACAGCCTAGCCATTTTTTGGGGGCTCAAAAAGAAAAAAAAGACCCGGCCTTATTATATGAGAAACACGGTAGTCAATGATATGATAGAATGATGGAATGAGATCGCAATGTCATCTGCACAAATTGGAAGACTACTGAGAATACAAGTTCATAGCTTGAAAACATTTGGAAAGTTTTGGCTATGATCATTGCATAATTTTAACATGAATCATCATAAGGTTTTGGGTTGCATCAGAAGTTTTGGGCTTCATCAGAAGAATTACATCAAGACACACGCAACCATTAGCCTTCTTGGTATGGTGTTAGTGAGACCATACTTGGGAGTATTGTGCACAGGTATGGAAACCACATTTCCAGAAAATTAGGGTTCAAGGGGCATCTACAAAGATGATTCAATATGTGAAGACATGCCCTAGGACAGCAGTGTCAAACCTGCGGCTCGCAGGCTGGATGCGTCTCGTGCTGGCCCCACCCCCACCTGGTTTAGCAAAGGAGGGGAAAGTCCCGATACATCATGTGACACCGCTGTGATGTCGCAAGTTTGACGCCCCTGTCCTAGGATAGGCTGAAGGAACTTGGTATATTTTTAGTTGATGGAAAGCAGCAGGAAACCTCTCATGGATGGATTTAGCTGTTTTAGACAGCTTAGAACACATTGCTAAGCGCTAAACCAGATCCTTCCACCTTTACTATTCTGTTAGTTTTCTATAATTGTAAACTCTGGAAAATGCAGGTTTTTCTAGAATAGTTGCTAAAGATTGAGCTAGAACAAAAAAGCCATTTGTATTACTTATAAGCTAGAATCAAAGAAACCTAAAACCAGAAGGGACCATTTCAGCTCAAACTCAAATGCAGTCCTATGCCTGCTTAATGAGCCCCAATAATTCAAGAAGCCATGCCCACATGCAGGGGTGGGATTCAAATTTTTTAACAATCAGTTCTGTGGGTGTGGGTTAGGTGGTGGGCATGGCTTGGTTGTCATGTGACTGAGTGGACATGGCTTGGTGGTCATGTTATTGGCTGGGCGTGGCCAACTCAATATCACTCACATCAAGGCATGCATCACCTCACCTGGCCTCTCGTGACTGTGGGGATGCTGCAACAGTCATAAGTGTGAAAAACGGTCATAAGTCACTTTTTTCAGTGCCATTGTAACTTTGAATGGTCACTCCACCCAAGCAAAGTACCAGCAAAGGAGGGGAAAAAAATCCAGAGAAGTTCTTGAGACAGGAAGTCTAGTCCTGCCAAGAATGTAATAAGAGTTAACAGCGAGGCAGTTTCTGTAAGCAACACCAGAATGTTTCCTTCCTGCCTTCCTTACAGGATTAGGCCAGCAATTTCTTCTAACAACTGTTTCTCCAAACTGCTTCAAATGTTAACAACCGGTTCTAGTGAATAGGTGTGAACTTGTAGAATCCCACCCCTGCCCGCATGGTGCTACACATTTTGCTACAGAGTAAGTTACTGGATACTATATACTTAAATAAGCCCTTAGATGTTACGTAGCTGAATTTAGTCGATCTCAAAAAGACAATAGAGTCAAACCTGGTTGGATGAAAAACTATCAGGGAATGCTAAAATTGTAGGCTAAAACCAATCACTTGCATTTTAAAAGGCGTTTTTCAGAGCATTTTTGCCAAGAAAAGTAGAGCCAAGGTGGGAGTAATTGTTGAGACACTTCCTAGGAGTAGGAAGACCTAGGTTCCAAGTACATTCTCAAGCATGGCACATCTCCGGGTAATTTTTAGCCAGACAACTCACTCTCTTAGACTACTCTACACCTTCTAGAATTGTTCTTAAAAGTTAAAGAAAAGAAAAAAGAGTGGTATGTCCCCTGCTTCTGAGAATGAAAGGCATGACATAAATCAAGCAAACTAGCAACGTCCTTGAAGTCCCAAGGAGTAGAGGTAGACTTGGGGAGATTTTTATCTTAAATCCTTACAACACAATACAACATTGTCTACTTCCAAATAAAGTGTGTTCCTTGTTGTTTTAGTTAAAACCCAACCAGCCAAGCATTCCTATTACGTATGCTCAATGGGGCATGACTCTGCTGTCAGGTTTGCAAACTTTACATTTCACTGGGTTTTTTTTTTTTTTACGCACTTCTCAAGAACCTCAGGCTTGCTACAAAGCGTCTGGCAATTGTTTTTCCCTGCCAGCCTGTCTGCAGCAAGCTTTCCGCTGCACGGCAGAGACCAAAACAGCAACCAAAAATTTAACAAGTAAATAAAATATAATAAAAATCAATCAAATAAATATTAATAATACATTTTTAAATATTCAGTTGGCTGAATTCATGTTTAATGAATGAAAGATTTGATGATGATGATATGATAGCAGTAACCCGCATCAAACCATCAATGCCAATCAATATTTGTGTACATCTTTAAATGTTCAGTTGGCTGAGTTCATATGTGTAATGAGTAAAAGTTAATAATAATAATAACAACAACAATAATGATGCTGGCAGCAACCCATATCAACCATCAGTGCCAATCGGTAATATTTGTGATACATCTTTAAATGTTCAGTTGGCTGAGTTTCATGAGTAAAAAGATAATAATAATAATAATAATAAAATAATAAAATAATAATAATAATAATAAAATACCGGCAGCAACCCATATTAACCATCAGTGCCAATCCAGTAATATTTGTGATACATCTTTAAATGTTCATTTGGCTGAGTTTCATGTTTAATGAGTAAAAGTTAATAAATAATCATAATCATAAAAATAATAACAATAATGATAATGATAATGATAATAATAATGCTGGCAGCAACCCATATCAACCATCAGTGCCAATCAGTAATATTTGTGATACATCTTTAAATGTTCAGTTGGCTGGTTTCATGTTTAATGAGTAAAAGTTAATAATCATTAATCATAAAAAATAATAATAATAATAATAATCATAAAATAATAATATGGATGATGATGATAATGATAATAATAATGCTGGCAGCAACCCATATCAACCATCAGTGCCAATCAGTAATATTTGCGATACATCTTTAATGTTCAGGTGGCTGAGTTTCATGTTTAATGAGTAAAAGTTAATAAATAATCATAATCATAAAAATAATAATCATAAAATAATAATCATATAATAATAATAATAATAATAATAATAATAATAATAATAATAATAATAATAATAATAATAATAATAATATGATGATAGATGATGATGAGATGATGTGAATAATAATGCTGCAGCAACCCATATCAACCATCAGTGCCAATCAGTAATATTTTGCGATACATCTTTACATGTTCAGTTGGGCTGAGTTTCATGTTTAATGAGTAAAAGTTAATAATCATAATCATAAAATAATAATAATAATAATATGATGATATAATGATAATAATAATGCTGGCAGCAACCCATATCAACCATCAGTGCCAATCATAATATTTTGCGATTACATCTTAATGTTCAGTTGGCTGAGTTTCATGTTTAATGAGTAAAAGTAATAATCATAATCATTAAAATAATAATAATAATAATAATAATATGATGATGGATGATAATGATAATAATAATGCTGGCAGCAACCCATATCAACCATCAGTGCCAATCAGTTAATATTTGCGATACATCTTGAAATGTTCAGTTGGCTGAGTTTCATGTTTAATGAGTAAAAGTTAATAAATAATCATAATCATAAAATAATAATAAAATAAATAATAAATAATAATAATAATAATAATAATAATAATAAAATGAATAATAATTATGATTGATGATGATGATGATGATAATGATAATAATAATGCTGGCCAGCAACCCATATCACCATCAGTGCCAACAGTAATATTTGCGATACATCTTGAAATGTTCAGTTGGCTGAGTTTCATGTTTGAACAACAACAAAACTGTCGTCGTCGTCATCATTCATCATCATCTCATTTGGGGTGCATTTGCTGTTTTTTCCCGATGGCCTCTCCTCCTCCTCCTCCTCCTCCAACACGGAATTTCCCGAGAAAGCCAGGCCTTTCGCACGAAATCCCGAGAGGAGGGCGAAGTTTGCTCCTCGCGGTGGGATCCGCAGCTCTCTCGCGAGATGTTGGCTGACGGGGCGGCTGGCTTGGCTGCATAAATCCCCGCGCGGCGGCGCCCGCGCTGGGACAGCGCTTCGAGAGTTCCTGGGCTGAGGCTGCGAGCCAAGCTTGCTCCGGTTCTCGCCAGCAAAACCTCTGCTTTTCCTGTGAGCCCCGACCGACTCTTGTTTTAAGGAGCCGTTGCCGAGTGGGAGAGACGGACCTTCCCGTTTTAACCTCGGAGGAGGGAAAGTGCAGGGAGGAGGGCTACCCTGCACCTCGGTGATAGTAGAAAACTGTGGTTCTGGAAACGTGCTTGCTCGTCCCATCCCTTTGGGAAAAGTTTGGTTTCTCCATAGGCTCTCTTGCACGCCCTGCAAAGGGGGGGGGGCTCTACGTCTACTCTGCATTTGTAGAATTATAGTACCTCTTGTTTCTCCTGGGTTCGGCTTGAAAGCACCTCGGGTAAGGTTGGGGGGGATTTGCAAAGGCTAAAGAAATACTTGGGTGTGGGTTTCCTTTCCCATAGATGCAGGCTTGTATGACTGCAGGCTTCGTAAACGAATTCCCCATCCCTTCCTTCTCGATTTGTGAATTTGGTGTGGCTGCTGGGGAAAAAAAAGGGTTCAACATCTCTTCCAGTTTTTAGGATTATCAGGGTGCAGTTCCAGTCGGTGGGTTGTTGGCCGGTTTCTAAAGCGTTTTAGGAAAGTGGTCCCCAACCTTTTTTGTACCAGGGACCAGTTTCACGCAGAAACACTTTTTCAAGGACCGGCAAAATCAATTCTTCCCCAACAGGAAAGGGCTTCTTTACTATTTCTTTACTAAAAACATATTTTTATATATATTTTAATCACGATTATTCATTCTTTGCGGCCCAGGACAAAATGATCCACGGTCCGGGGCCCGGTGGTTGGGGACCCCTGTTTTAGGACATAGTGGGGGATTAAAAGCGAAAGCAAAAAAACTCCACCAAATCAAACTTTTTTTTTTTCAGAATCGAAACAAATAATCCTGCAACGGAAAAAGAGGCAGAAAGTTTAAATGGGTGCATTTAAAAATATGTCGGTCATAGGTAGAACTTGTTTTGTGGCTTACGTTGTGACTTACTTACTTTGTTTCAATTTCCCACATTTCTTCTGTTTCGACTATCGTTAAATACCTATTTAAAGGTCTAATCTTGAAGCTTTAAAGAATCCTGATATTTAAGATGGGTGAGGAACAACATGCATTGATTCACTGGAATAGTAGGTTTGTTCTACAAGTCGTATTTTGACTCTTGGGACTGTCTGAGTCCCTGCAATTTTCTTGGCAACATTTTCTGACATGGGTTGCCATTGCCTCTTTCCTAGGGCTGAGAGAATGTGATTGACCCAGCCATCAACTGGCTTTGTGCCTGAAGCAGAACTAGAATTTCTAGCACAGCCTCCCGGTGTTTAGCTTTGTGCTTTAACCACTAGACCATTCTGATTTTTTTTAGCCACTTTATTACATTCCGTGAAATAGTAATGATGGAAATTTCTGGAATATTGAATGGAATGTGTTTTAAGTTTCTTATAATTTCAACTTCTTATAATTTACAACTATGCAGAGCAAGGTATTCTTTTTTGTGTGCACTTTATAGAATAAAGAACACTGCTTTTTGTATAACTGCCCCATTAAAAATATATATTCTGGGAAAAGTGAAATCTGCACAATGCTGTAGGCCATTTTGGTCAGCCCTAATAAAGTATTGTCCAATAATGTGTGTTTATCCTTTGTTTGATTAAGGATGTAAATGTAGTACCAATATTCTATATTTTTGAACTCCAGTCTTTTTGCTAATTGTATGGCCTTCCGATACAAGTTGCATCTTTTTAAAATGCTGGTTAGAATAAAAAGTAAGCCTCACTGTATATGCAGAGAAAGCCTGGTGTTGAGTGAAATGTTGTGTGCATAATAGCCAAATAAATTAAAGTAGAACTTGTCAGATTTTTATTACTATACTCAAGATTATCTTTTTATAGGCTAGGGCAATATTTCAGGACATTTTAGTAAGAATAATGCTGTAATGTGAATAATCATGGTTTCAGAAGAATACTGCCACACCCAGCAGTGGTGCTACATTATTTACAACATACTAGTCAAACTTATCATATAAGAGCTATTGACCCATTCTGGAATATAAAAACACTTTGTCTGCTTTAATTTTGGAATCAAATTATTAAATATCCTGTTTTATGGCTTTACCTTATGGAAACCAGAACATAGCTCCCAGCTGTATTAATCTTGATTCAAATTTAAGTTTCCTCTACCAAATTTTAGTTTTTTAAATTGCGCAGGTTTTTAAGTCAAAAGTCAAACTGTCTTGAAAGTTAAATAATTTGGTCAAAATCTTCTAGATCAGGGGTGTCAAACTTCACATGACATATCAGGACTTTTTTCCCCTTCGCTAAACCAGGCGTGGGTGTGGCCAGCGTGTGATGCATCCGACCCATGGGCTGGGAGTTTGATAGCCCTGTTGTTCTTGATATTTTGTGCCTCTTGCTTATTTCTAAGCAATACCTCATGCTTTACTGAGTGTCGCTTAGAAAAACTGCATTTTGGCACTTTTGCACATTGTCCTGCAATATCTAAAAAAGATGTGATTTCTAATATTGAGACTTATAACATTCTTCTGCACAAAATGCGTGTTTAGAAATTAATAAAAGGTATCAAATACTTTGTTTTTGTCAAAGATTAAAATTTATTTTAAAAATATTTTTTACTGCGTTTAATCCTTTTCCAGACTTTAAAACATTCACAGCAAAAAGATGGCAGCTGTGTCGGCTGATACCCAGCAGGTATGTCTCAATTAAATAAAAAATATTAGGTCACTTTTGAGGAAGAATTGTGAGTAAATCATCTTGCATTTTGTATTTATGCAGAACGTCATTTCCAGGGTTGCTAGTTTGCCCCTGGTGAGTTCCACCTATGATATGGTCTCTTCTGCTTATGTCAACACAAAAGATAATTACCCATATCTGAAATCTGTCTGTGAGATGGCAGAGAAAGGAGTGAAGACTATTACTGCAGTGGCCCTCACCAGTGCCCTGCCCATCATCCAAAAGTTGGAGCCGCAAAGTAAGCCATAATACGTTTTCTCTGCACCTTTTTGGAACTCCTGGAGTTTAGCATCTCCTCTTCATTTCTTTCTTTCTTTTTAGCTGAAAAGCACTTTCACCCTCTTTTACTTTCCAATGTATAATAGCCTTGCATCTCTGATATTCCAGTTCCTTAAAAAAATTGGAAATAGGTTTAAAAGGTGGGTGGAATGGTAGATTAGATTAGATTAGATTAGATTAGATCAGATTAGGAATCTTGGAAATAGGTGTGAAAGGTGGGTGGAATGAGAGATGAGATGAGATGGCAGGAGGTCAGTCCCTCCTAATGTGCCATATGCTGCTTGCTGCATATCACTTCCCTTGTCTTCGAAGTAGAGTATGTCACTGGCTCTGACGCCAGTGCCAAAATGTGTGCGCTCAAACAACGTTTTCTCAACGTGTCATTTGCTGGAATTACAGGACCTACTTCAAATAATAACCCTTTGGAGAATTATTACTAATGTCTGCAGCATACCTAAGAGCTGCCATGGCTGAACTTCGAGTTTTTAAAATGAAATAGGGTTAGCTTCCGATGTTAAAATTTGAATGACTTATGTGTCAGGAACTTGAGAGAACTTGGATTCATAAGCTGATACATAAATAAATAGCTGTTGCTCAAGCTTGCTCTGTCATCACTCTTCACCCACTTCCACCCAACGACTGCGTTTACCTTTCACCTACTTTCTAAATCCTGTCAGAAATAAACTGTCAGAAATTACAGTTTATATTTTAGACAGTACTCTGTTGTGTGTGGGTATTGACTCGGGGAAAATCTAATCTTGCAAAAGTGATGGAAGGCCAGGAAATATTGTGTTTCAGCTTGCTATTGGGAACACTATGCTCAACTTTGGCCTTTTAAAAGATGAATTCAGGAGGCTTCCTGTTTTATGACAGCAAAAAAAAAAAAAAAAAGCTGAATTAGCTTTTGATACTTCCTTAATTCGGAGGAGCCTGCTGAATCAGGCCAAAGGGCCATTTCCAACATTATGCGTCACTGGATGCCTTGGGGGAAGGTCACATACTAAGGATTTGTTAATGCCTTTTCATTGTGGCTTGTAAAGAAGGAAGTAATAATTTATACTAACAACCATTGCTTGATAAAGATCTTTGATGAATCTTCCCGGTCTGTTTTTAAAACCACGGGACAATTCTTTGATGAAGATGAGCGGTTGCTGTTCCATGAGCTTGTAGCAAATTCAGTTGTTTAACTATGCACTGGCAGCCAGTTTGGCGCAGCAGTTAAGGCACATAGGGCTAGAGATCAAGAGACCAGGATATTAGGTTCTAGTCCCAAAGCACAAAGCAGCTGGGTGATTTTGGCCAGTCATTCTTTCTTAGCTTTAGGAAGAAAGCAAGAGCCAATCACTTCCACAAGTCGTCCTGCCAAGGTTATTGTTTGGGCTTGTATAGGCAATACCAGGGGTCAAGGCTGACATGAAAGGACCAATTTATTATTTATTCTGTGTGCTTGTGTGTGTGTGTGTGTGTGTGTGTGTGTGTGTGTGTGTGAGAGAGAGAGANGAGAGAGAGAGAGAGAGAGAGAGAGAGAGAGAGAGAGAGGAAAAAAAAAAAGAAATATTTCCTTGTATCAGTCCTAAACCTACCTTACATTTAGTTCCAGTAAATGAGCTTGCTTTTCATCATCCTATGAAAAGGGAAGGGAGGAAAAACTAACTTCTCACACATAATGTTAATCTATGTCATGTATAATTTTATACACCATGTTTCCCTGAAAATACGACCTACTCAGAAAATAAGTCCTAGCTTGATTTTTACATGTACACCCAATATATTCCCTATCCCCAAAATAAGCCCTAAATAAGACCCAATCCACTCCAGGAGGCACAGGTAAAAATTAAGCTGGGGGGAAGCAGTAGAGCTGCCCTACTACTAATCTTTGGATAGTAGTAGCCAATCCTTGCACACCTCAGCCCATTTCTGCTGCAGCTGGTAAGGCTTTCCTGAAGGCTTCTGTAGCTGATAACAGAGCTCCAGATCAATCTGGAGCTTTTTTATTGGCTGCAGAGACCTCTGACAGTGAAAAGGAGACCAGGGGCGATGTGCACAAGTGAGGTGAGTCAGTGGACAACATCCTCCCACCCCAAAAATAAGACCTGGTGCCTTTTTTTGGTGACCAAAAAAATATAAGACAGGATCTTACAAGACAGGAAACACGGTACTTCTGCCATGGTTCTCCTTAACACCGATTAGTAGTGAGTTTAAAGGCCACCAATTGCTTGCCTCAAAGAACAGCTATTCCTTTCAGGAAGGTTGTAAGGGGAGTTCCATAAGAACTCCAACGTTATAGTATATCCAGAGAGTCAGGACACTTAGAAATAAATGCAGATTTATAGCATTTATTGCCCAATTTCTGATCTAAAAACTTAATTTCATCCTACAAAGATAATCATGTGCATATCTACTCAAGAGTTTAGACTTAAGTTGCAGAGGAATTTATCGCCTTGCAGGTAGTCCTTGAGTTAGATAGACTCAAGGTAGGTAGGTAGACTACAGGTAGACCGTTCATTCAGCAACGATTTAAGTCACAACAGTGCTGAACAAAGGGACGTAGGATTTTTTCCCTTGAAATTCTGACCACACACCTTGTATCTTCTTTCTTTGGCCTCTCTATCCTTGTACCCCACATGCTTTTTCTACTGCCACCCTGCACTCATCCCCTCTTTTTTTGGCCTCCCTATGTACCCACACCCATGCACCCTGCACTCCTTTTCCTTGGTGTCCCTGTACTCACACACATGCATTCACCCTGTGCTCATTTGCCTGCATGGACACATAAGGTACCCTTTTCCCTTCCTGTCCTTATACACTTGCAAATATCTTATACCCTCTTTGCTGCCTCTGCATTTGCATGCAAACACCCGCCTCCACTTTCCTTGGCCTTTCTGCATTCTCACGTATGCGCGCGCTCTATGTTATCTTGTCCTACACACACTTATATGCATGTACTCCCCCTTGTCCTTTGCTCCCCCCATGGCCTCCCTTTGCTCAAAGAGTACCTTATGCCCTGTTTCCCTGGCCTGCCTAAACTCATGCCACACCCCAATACCCCCTCCCCCACTTGTATGCAGCCTGCATTGCACCTAGTTTGGCACTTTTAGCACAACCTCTGGTATTTTTCCACTTGAAAGCCTTTGCCTCATCCAGTTTAGCTAGGAACCATCTCTTGTTTTAAAAACCATCCCTTACTCAGGTTTTTTTAAAAGAAATTTCCATTCTGGTATTTTTCCATGTGCAGTGGGTCTCATGTAGCACTTCTGTCATACGTGTCCATTAATACCTTCACACATACATCTTGTGCAATGATGTATCTATATTGTATATATACACAAATGCACATACCAAACATCTACAAATGAACACTATTTTATTATGTAGTGCAGCTGCCTACAGTAGCACCATAGAGAGAGAGGTAGCAAATAAATTTAACCAATTAATAAATGACATTCCACAACCCCATAATAATTTTCCCCTTTGCTCCTTTGGTACTTTTTGTCAAATATTGTCAATACCAAATTATCCTAAGATGGAATTGTTGGAAGGCATATCAGCAATATCTGAACTCTATCCTTAATTGTTGCAGTTGCAGTGGCCAATAGCTATGCTTGCATGGGATTGGACAAAGTTGAAGAAAAAATGCCTATACTCTATCAACCAACTGGTAAGGTAGGTTGCTTGGACATATTTTTATTTGCCTTTAATCCCATCGTCTCGTCATGGTGCTATGTTCAAATGATCTGGATTAGTACTTAACATTTAGAGGAGCAGTTAAATTGGATTAGACTTAAATTAATTTCAGGAAGGTATGCAATAAACCTGAAGGACTGACTATGATATTAGTTGATAACAAATATAGGTTTGCTCATGGATTTGACACCTATTGTTTCATGCATAGATTAATTCAAAATTCTCACATATAAAGTACATAATCTTTCTAGGATAGGAGGTTCCATCTGTCTATAAAGCCTGTTTGCATCTGTGAAATGTTCTGTAATGTGTAATCCCCTGTCAGCAAGGAAGACGCAAAATATTTATACAGATAGTCCTCGACTTATAACAGTACACTTAGTGACCATTAAAAATTACAACAGCACTGAAAAAAAGTGACTTTTGACCATTTTTCACACTTAAGCTTGCAGCATCCCCATAGTCACGTGATTTACATTCGAATGCTTGACAACTGATTCATGTTTATGACAGTTGGTCCCCTTTTGCGACCTGACAAGCAAAAGTCAGTGGAGAAACCAGATTCACTTAATGACCATGTTATTAATTTAACAACTGCAGTGATTCACTTAACAAATGTGGCAAGAAAAGTCATAAAACGGGGCAAAAATTTTTCACTTAGCAATGTAAATTTGGGGCTCATTTGTGGTCCTAACTGGAGGACTACCTGTACCTCTTTTTGGAGATGCTCCAAATCACCTCTGCCTGCATCTAGAATGCAATTCATTCAGGCCTGGAGACCTGAATGCATTTAAATTTTCTTAAGTTCTTTCAACAGTGATGACCAAATGAGGCTTTGTTTCTTTTTAAGAGAAAGCGGACATGAAGTACAATTTTTCTACATTCTGCTTCCTCAATTCACATATTTTTTGCTTTACAACAGGGGTATCAAACACTATTTCATTGAGGGCTGCATCAGGGTTGTGTTCAACCTCTGGGGAGGGTGGGGGGACATGGCCAGCTCGACGTCACTTGTGTCAGGGTGCCTGTAGAGGCCCAAGCACCCTGCCAGTGAAAATGGGCTCCTGAGCGCCATTTTCAACTGCCAAGGCCTCCTGCAACCCTCTGCCAGTGAAAATGGAGCTCGCCCTCCCAAGCTCTGTTTTTACTGGCAGAGGATTGCAGGAGGCTAGTCCTTTGCTGTTTCCAGGATAGCCCCGCAGGCCAGATCTAAGTAGCCATGGGCCAGATCCAGCTCCTTAGCCTTAAGTTTGACACCCTTGCTTTACACCAAACCTACGACCTCTTGTTTTTGACGTACCTGATACCTCAAGACTGTCAAACTCACATCGTTACGTGATGTATCGGGACTTTCCCCCTTCACTAAACCGGGTGGGGGTGTGGCCTGCACGTGACGCATCCAGCCTGCTACGAGTTTGAGAGCCTCTTTACATCACTGAACATTAAAACAAATAGACTATATTTATATGTTCTTTGAGCTCTTGGAGAAAAACCTTTAACTTCTTTTAGGTGGTTGCCAATGCTGTGGATGCAGTTGTTGGTGCAAAGGATGCCATGACAACCACTGTGACTGGTGCCAAGGATACAGTCACACACACCCTGAGTGAAGTTGTTGACAAGACAAAAGGGGTGGTTCTGGACAGCGTGGAGCTCACTAAATATGCAGTCCATGGCAGCATTAACACTGTTCTGCAGAGTCGGATGGTGTGCCTAATGACCATTGGAGTGGATACTGCACTCAGCAAGTCTGAAACTTTGGTTGATCAGTACCTTCCACATACCACAGAAGAGCTGGGTAAGGATCTGCTGGAAGATTCAGGGACCGAAGCTACTCCCGTGTTTCCCAAAAAAATAAGGCTCTTTCTTATATAGTTCTTTTGCAACCAAAAAAGGTACCAGGTCTTATTTTGGGGGTGGGAGTGTCATCCACTGACTTACCTCACTTGCGTGCTTCGCCCTCCAGCTTTGTTTTTGCCATCAAAGGCCTTCAGGAACTTCTGCAGCCGGTAAGGCTTTCCTGAAGGCCTCTGCAGCCAATAACCTTGCCGGCTGCAGAACAAATGGGCTGGCAAAGCATGTGTCGGGGTGTGCAAGGCCTAGCTGCAACTGTCCAAAGGTAAGTAGTAGGGCAGTCCACCCACCCCCATCCATACCCTAGTTTAATTTTTATTAGTGCACCCTGGAGTGGGCAGGGGTCTTAATTAGGGCTTATTTTGGGGGTAGGGCTTATATCGGGCACACAAGCTAGGATTTACTTTTGGGTTAGGTCGTATTTTCAAGGAAACACAGTAATACATATGTGGAATTAGAAAGCTTACTGTTTTGATTTGATTAGTACCTTTTATTGCAGTGAGGAAGGTGCAGTTTTTGCTCTATACCATTGTTTCTCACAACCTTTAAGACATGTGGACTTCAAGTCTCAGAATTCTTCAACCAGCAATTCTTTATTTGGCCAAGTCTGGCTAGGCATATAATTTGTCTCCAGTACAGAAGCGCTTGTTGTACTTGGAAAACAATAGAAAATTATAACAATGATAATAATGTGTACAGGGAAAGTAAAAATTAATAAAGGGCATAATTCTGGGAACTGAAGTCTGCATATTTTAAAAATTGCCCGGATGAGAAACGTGGCTGTATACAAATGCTGGTTTAGAGATTAGCTTTGACTGTATCCTTTAACAACAGAACCCAGCTTGTAGTCCCTCACCTGTTATGGGTTTTTTCAAGAATTTATATTTTTGCAAAGCATACCTCTGACTCTTAACAAGAGACCCCTTCCTTACTGATAATAGTATTTTTTCCTGATTTGAGCCAGCCAATTTACCATTAAGGAATAGTATGGACTTTTAGTATGGCCTTGATGATAAGATTAATAGATTTGTATTTTGACTTTGCAGAGAAAGAAGCTACTAACATGGAAGGATTTGAAACTGGAGACCAGAAGCTAAGTTACTATGTTAGGCTAGGGTCTTTGTCTTCAAAGGTCCGAGCACGTGCCTATCAACAGGCTCTAAATGCATTTAGGGATGCTAAGCTCAGAAGCCAAGAGACAATTTCTCAGCTCAATTATACTGTTAACCTGGTAAGTGTGACATTTTTCTTAAGTAGGTTGCATCAGTAATATCGTGGTCTCCTGAAGCGTATGTTATTTTCTTTGCTCTTCTGAGCCTCTCCTTTTTTGTGGACTTTGAGAATTAATTACACTTCCAAGGTTGAACTCACACCAAACCTTAAAAATTAAGGTATTTAACTATCACCTGTGAGTAGAGAATAAAATAAAATCACCTGTCACAATAAGTTTTTAATACAACAGAGATAAACTTTAAAAAAAAAAACTTAAGACATCTTGAAACATCTGTTCTGCTCTTTTCTCCAAAAGATTGAAGAAAAAGTACCCCAAATAAAGACTAGTTAATAATTATATCAAGATTATTAAACAAATTTAATCACTCCTTCAATTCTCCATGGATGGTTTTTTTGTTTTTTTGCTGTTTCCAGGATCAGATATGGCAAAGCATGAAACGAGAGCCTTGAGCTTAAATAAAATGCCTACCTTGCACTTGAGACACATTTGCATATCACACTAAGCTTGGCTTACTTTAACCATAGGTTGTTGAACATAACTATAGCATCCTGGGTTCACACAACACAAAGGTATAAATCAGATTTTGCGAATCACAGTACAAAATGTTCTAAGCCGAATGGATCACATGACTTCTTCATGCAGAGTGGGAATCCAATTTTTGGGTAGCCAGCTCAAAAAGTATAATCTGGCAATAAGTGTCTAAAAACCTCTATCGAATCTTTTTTCTTCTTCTACAACAGTGGAAAAGGGTACCTCTGTGTTGTAGATCTTCCGGAGCCAAAGGGGGAGCAACTGATGAAATTTGTGTTCTGACTCGAGCTCCACTCTTCCTGTCTTATGTTGTTGAATTGAAAATACAAAATGTGGAGCTTGCATCATCCTGATGCACAATTCATAATATTTGTGTAATTTTGGTTTTACTGGATATCTGTGGCCTCTCTCACTTAATCTCTGTAGGAGAAGATAGTTATTTTTTCCCATTTCCATCTCTGACTTCCCTTGGAGAGCTCTGTTGAACATACGTGCACAAGGCCACTATACTGCAGGTTATGTCAATTCAATAACAACCAAATTGATAGACATCAATGTCAAGGGATCTTTCAGAGGTTTTTAACAATGGGAAGAAAATGGGGAGGCTTAGACTTCAACCATGCATTTCACCTCCTGGCTTTAAACCTCTCAAAGGAGCACAGCTAACATAGTCCTGAATTACCAGCTATGAATTATGACTCTTGCAGCTACCAAAAGAGTCATTAATGCTTCTTCCAGATGGCTCCAAAGAGACCAAAGTTCCTTTTTTTAAAAAGCAAAGATAGAATATCAGATCCTTAGCATCATTTTTTTTCCTGAGGGCCAGTGGTTATAAATGAAACATCAAGAAGAATTTTGTGTGATTTTTGGGGGATTAGTTTTTTTTTTGTCAATAATTTAAAAGCAATTAAAACAAAGGTATGTATGCTTTTGTAAAATTTGGTATGTTGTACATTCTAGCTGGATTATGCCAGAAAGAACATGACTCATGCTAACGTGAAACTTCAAGGTGCCCAACAGAAATTATATAATTCCTGGACAGAATGGAGAAAAAACATTAGCCCTAATGGCGAGGCTGCTTCACAAAGTGCTGAGGTAAGTGGAAAGGAATACATGCTGAAGCTATGTCAAAAAAGAACTAATTCCACTGAAAAGTGGCATCTTCTTGATTTATATTGTGTTTATAAGTTCTTCATTGTGTAACACAGGCAGCAATTAAATCAGAAATGTATCAGTCAAGAGCTGACAACAAATATATGACTTTGCTATTGCTAGATGACAAAAGATTTTGCTTCCTGAACACTTTTGGACATATCTTATAGATTTTTGGCTACTAATCACAAAAATAACCTGTAATTTTAACATATCACATACTATTTTAAAGAAATCTTCTGTTTTTATACAATAGCAATTTACGGTATATCCTTTAGTACCTGTTAACGTTGTGGCACACATGAAAGAAACATACAAAAACATGGAACTGTTGTTGAAGCACATTCAGCACACCAAATCTGTGGAGATCTAAAAGACATGGTTGTACTGCTTGGAATGCAGCTCAGATATACCAAGTATTACTCAAATCAAATCAAATTTACTGTTACTTATATGAATGGGACAGCTGTGCAAAAGAGTCATTTTAGTTAAAAAGAAATACCTATTTTAAAAGCTTTTGATTCCAGGAAAGAAAAATCTGACACATGAAGTACTTGTTGGCCCATCAAAGATATTTTTGTCTCAGCTTCACATATAACTCAAGATTGATGAAAAATGTTGTGAAAACAATGAACGAATAAGGTGAAGGTTTTTGTTATTTGAGACAGATATTTCCATAATAACTGATGCCAAGATTAAGGAAGGCATTTTTGTTGGTCCACAGATCAGATATGTCATCAATGACAAGCAGTTCAAAGATCTGTTAGTGGAGCCAGACAAAATTGCCCGGAAAGCATTCAAGGATGTGTTGAGAATTTTCTTGGCAATTACAGAGCACTAAACTACATTTAGCTGGTTGGCAAACATCTTAACAGTATGCAAGACCATGAATTGCAACATGTCACTGAAGATTCATTGTCTGCTTTCACACTTGTACTACTTGTACTACTTCTTTCCTGAAAATCTAGGTGTAGTCAGCAATACATATGGTGGAAAGTTTCACCAGAACATTACCAGAATGGAAAAATAGTATTAGGTCAGTTGAAATCCATCATTGCTGTCTGACTACAGTTAGATACTACAACAAAATGCATTTGTTGACACTATGTACAAATGAAAATCAGCAGCAAAATGCTTTGGCCCAGTTGAACTCATGCAGTGTCGGAAGCATCATGCAGTTAAATACTTAGAATTATTAAAAGTTAATTTCATAGTTCTCCAGATTCCCCAAGTAGTACAGTCATTCTGAAATTATATTTGCCTTCAGTTTGAAGGGGTCTATCACAATCACCTAAAGTTTTTCAGGAAGCAAAACTTTTGAATCACATAGAGAAGCTTATGAAGAAATTAATATAAGTAGAACACGAGGAAATGACTAGCCTCATTTCACTGCTGCATACTTAGAAAATAGCACTGTCTCCATTGCACTGGTTTTCTGTCAGTAATTACCTTTTTTTAAAGCTTCTGCTTTCACACACTGAGTACACCTGAAACAAATAACAATAGCATGTCATTATAATTCTGTCTGCCTCCTGTCTAGAAAATTGAAGACTTTCTTATGCAGCATGAAAATTTTATTATGCTGCAGGTGGAAAGAAGAATTGGCAAACTATTTTGATCTCTGCTGCATCCGACAGGAGGGCAGATGGATCCATTCCACATTATGTGGGTTGAAATAATAATAGCATTTAGGTTTCTATACCACCCCATAGTGCTTTACAGGCACTCTCTAGGCGGTTTACAATGTGGAAGCATTATTTGCATATTGCTCCCAACAAACTGGGTCCTCGTGTTATCGACTTCGGAAGACTGAGTTAATTTTGAATCCTGTCAGGATTGAACTCCAGGCTGTGGACAGAGTTTGCCTGCAATACTACACTTTAACCACTGTGCCACATCGATAAAGATAGGATTTGATCAAATCATATGACAATGCCCCAGCTAAATCCAATTTTGCTTCCAAAGTTGGATATGTCCTATTTATAAAAGTTTTCCTGTATCCTTTGCTAATGAAGCATCAACAAAGATACTGGCTTAAGTTGTGAAATTTTAAAAAACTTTTTGCAAAGAACTATTCGTCTACTATAAGAGCTGTTCTCTTTTTCAGCACATTGAATCGCGCACTCTAGCAATCGCACAGAACCTGAGCCAGCAGCTTCAGACCACCTGCCTCACACTGGTGTCCAACATACAGGGTTTGCCCCAGAATATTCAGGACCAGGTCCACCACGTTGGAGAAATTGCAGGAGATGTGTACACAAACTTCCGGTCGGCCTCTTCTCTCAGAGAAGTGTCTGACAACCTTCTCACCTCTAGTAAAGGGCAGTTGAAGAAAATGAAAGAGTCGTTGGATGACGTGATGGATTATCTTGTTAACAACACGCCCCTCAACTGGCTGGTAGGTCCCTTTTACCCACAGTTGGCTGGCCCTCGCAGTGCTGGGCACAAAGGTGAAGGGGATAAAAAAAACAACCAGAAGAACAAACGGCCTGAAGAGAAGGAAGAATAAATCGTGGTGGGCAAATGTACACTTTGTGCCCAAACTAACACGGTGGCTTAGCCATTAGCAGAATTTTGTCCTATTTCCATTAGAGTTTTCTCTGTCAAAGGGAACTGTCATGATGAAATGGTGTTGCACGTTTAAATTCAATTGTATGTCCTTCTCTTAAGTGGACTGAAAAATGTGGGTGCCTTATGACTTGTAAACCTGAGCTGAACATTGGAGACCACATCTTGTTCAGCTATTTAGCTATGAAGCCCCATCTTCATATATTTAAATATATTAAAAACAAAGCTATTCAATGTATATTAGAAAACAAAGCAAAACAATTAGAAAATAACTTTGGAAAAAAATATACACTAGGGCAATTGGAATATCAGTGCCTTTGCATTCATGCTATTTCTTTAAAACATTAAGCCATATTATTTTAAATACTAAAAGAGTGCTCTGATCAACTTCCCTGCTCTGTTTGAATGAAGTTCATGACGAATCTTTTTCCAGTGTTTACCTCATGTGCTGTGAACATTTATAGTATTTAAAATTCTAAGACTTTGTACAACTTAATCTACTCCACTGGAAGTACTCTCAAGTATTATGCACTCAATTTGATTCATGCTGTGTGCACGCGGGTATGTAGCTTGTCTTCAGTAGCACTTTGCCTTGTAATTCTCCATGTATGCTCTCAAGTAATAAATGCTTCAGCAGCCAAAGTCTGTCTCTTGAATTGTGTAAGCAAGTATGGTTACAAATATTCTCTATGCTAGATTGTGACTCAATTATTATTGAGCTGGGTTGTATTTTAAAATTGGGTGAATATAAACTGCTGGTCCCTTAATCGGCTTTTCATGCATTACATCTAAATTAGATGGGCTTAATGTTGCTGCCGCATTTGTTTCCTTCTGTGGCTTCCCATCCAGCTTTACTAACTACTTGCTGCTGCTTAAGTTTTACTATTTCAGCTTAATCTTATCGTACCTTCTGTTGCTTGACAGGGCTCTCAAAGGGAGGGTTGTGACTTGGTGGTGATTTTTTTTTAAGCTACTGAGATCCAATTCAGACATCCTGTGGTCTTGGATAATCCATCAGATTGTGTTATAGTCCCTGACTCTTATGATTGAAAACTCATGGATATGAAAAAATGTTTATCCCAAACAGAAATGTACCATGTGTTTTTTGTTTAGTGCTTGGCTGTAAAAAATGTTTATCCCAAGCAGTTTCCAAAACTTCCAAAAATCTGTGTGATAATGGTTTTGTCTAAATATAGAAGAAACAGGCTGTAGAATGAGAGGTGATATGTTCTCAATGACTAAGATTCTATTCAAGTTTATAAAATAGAATAAAACAAAAAGGGAGTTGTTTTTAGATCACACTTCTATAAATCCGGATTTTCAACAAATCATGAGGTAGTCTATTACTAAATTTCCTTCCTTAAATGCATTCCTAAAGTTACTAAAAGTATTAATTAACTTCTCCTTAGCCTATTTTGGCATATCACCTTTTGGGCATTGTCTGATTACTTAAAGGGATAATGTTAATTTCAGCAGCAATCTAACAAAATAATGTTTCTTAAGTTGCAAGGTGCTATCTCAATGGTACAGAAAGGAAATTTAACCCATAAATTTGAGATCACTTGTTTGGATAGATGTCCATAACTGTTTTCTTCAGGTTGTGCAATTCCATCATTGTGTATTGACTTCCTGCAGTAAAAAAATGGCACAAAATATTCCAAATCACTTTGGAAATTGGACCTAAAAGCTAATTCTAGATGTAGGAGTATTCCTGCTTTGGATATGGGATATGGGAAATTGATCTGGTGCACAATCTTCGCATTACATGAAAACAGGGCAAAGCACACAGTTTCTTAACTTGGTTCAGTTATGTGGACAAAAATACTCTTAATATTGGTTAGTATCATTGGCTTTGATAAAATAGAGTTGGTTTGAGATAATGATTTAAAAAATGTGGTGTAACAGACCCAAACTTGACTTGAAGAAATGGTGGACAACCTTTCTCAGACAGAATCCCATATTAGGAAGGTTGAATTAAAATAAAAATAGAACCCTTCAAAAACAAAGAGCAAATTGAGGTAGGGGTTATTATGTCTGTGTAAATGGACTCAAGGTTGACTCATCCTTCCATCCTTCCAAGGTGGGTAAATGAGGACCCAGATTGTTGGGGGCAATATGCTGACTCTGTAAACCAGTGGTCCCCAACCTTTTTTGTATCAGGGACCAGTTTCCTACAGAAACACTTTTTCAAGGTCCGGCAAAATCAATTCTTCCCCAATAGTAAAGGGCTTCTTTACTATTTCTTTATGAAAAACATATTTTAATCTATATTTTAATCATGATCATTCATTCTTTGCGGCCTGGTACAAAATGATCCATGGACCGGTACCGGTCTGGGGCCCGGTGGTTGGAGACCCCTGTTGTAAACCACTTAGAAAGGGCTATAAAATACTATAAAGTGGTATATAAGTCTAACTGCTATTGCTATTACTTGATCTAATGCACGCTTATCTGGTTACATCAGAGGTCTTCAAACTTGACAGCTTTAAGACTTGTGGACTTCAACTCCCAGAATTCCTTTTCCAGTCATGTTAGCTCAGGANCTTCAAACTTGACAGCTTTAAGACTTGTGGACTTCAACTCCCAGAATTCCTTTTCCAGTCATGTTAGCTCAGGAATTCTGGGAGTTGAAGTCCACAAGTCTTAAACTTGCCAAGTTTGAAGACTCTTGGGTTACATTTTCTTGTACAAAAATATTTAATAGTTTCTCTAAGCTCAGAAAACCATTTCATAAAATGTCAGTAATAATTGTTCAGAGTCCTCCGGTTACTAGACTCACTATAAAATACAGAAACAATGCTGAACACGGTTTTGGAAAATATAATCATCACCTGCTGTCTCAAAGATTACGGGGCAGATTTTCCTACTTGGGAAGTTTCATAAAAATAAATTAAGGGTTCTGCCTTGTCAGTGCTTACTTTTTTCCCCATAAGATAAGAGGACTGGAAGAAGGGATGGGGACTGATAGTAAACTCACTTGTCCTTGCTATTGTAAACATGAAACACATTTTACAAAGGAATTTTCAGAATATTTATCAGATTAAACAAAACTACAAATGATCAAAATAAATTAACATTACAACTTATTTATGAAATTTCCAAGTGCCTCTCTGACTGCAAAATGGCTCTAGATGACTTAAATGAACATTAGGTACAAAAAAAGGCAAGAATGGTACATTGGTGATATCTTTCCTGTTAAGTCCATCAACCCACTTCTAACAGAGCACCTCCATCAGGGCTCCAAGCCAAATGACTGAGCCATTGCCATTCCTTCATAAAAGATGCAAATAATAACTTGAGTATAGAAAATCAGATTTACATTTGTTGTCATTTAGACTGCATTGCAGGTTGAGCCTTTTAAGGCCCGGTCCCACTGCACTTATGGATGCAAAGAAGATGTAAAACGTTAAAAAAAGCTTGCCATCTGTTGGAAAACACTATGCATCCGTTGTGTACTCACTGCATACGTGTT
>BHFT01004080.1:0-21670 GCA_004320025.1 Laticauda laticaudata
AAAGTCTTGGAGTAGGACTGTAGATACCTCAATTCTAGGGGATTATGGACCAGTCACAAAATTCAACTTGAAAGCTTCACAGGATTTTTCTTATGGTGATGAAATAAATGAAAATTTGCATCTAAATTGCCAAGACCTCTTTCAAAACACTAAATCTGATAATAAATTATTGCGACTGGAAATGTTAAATCATAGTTAATTAAACTCTCCAACTACTGTTTGGTTTAATAAAGCAATATTTTTTATATTTATTTTTTTCCGGAGTGTTAGAGAGTGGAAATAGGCAAACCTTCAGAAGCAATATTAAAATTGTTGCTATACAATAGATTATCTACAAAGCAAACAGAAAAGAATAGAATAGAATAGAATAGAATAGAATAGAATAGAATAGAACAGAACAGAACAACAGAGTTGGAAAGGACCTTGGTGGTCTTCTAGTCCATCCCCCTGCCTAGGCAGGAAACCCTATGCCACTTCAGATAAATGGGTATCCAACATCTTTTTAAAAAGTTCCAGTGCTGGAGCATTCACAATTTCTGGAGGCAAGTTGTTCCACTGATTAATGTTAATGTTAAATGTTAAAGAAGCGGTCAGAAATAGATATTTCTTCAGAATGAAGGGAAGGCAAAATATGCATTTTCTCCTGAGATATATAAACCTGAAAGTCATGACTCATTATAACAACACTGAAATAAACCATTTTGAAATAAGATGAATCTTACCTGATTAAACCGGTTGGGCCAAATAATCTTCTCTTCAGAAATAGTCAATGGTTTGACAGAGAGTGTTCCTGGATTTATCCTTCCAACTTTGACTCTAAGAAAAGTCTGATTTGGAAATGTAATCCAGTTTATAATATCACATCCTGCAATTATTTCCCCATTGTTATCAAAGGAAATCTGTCCAGTACTGCTATTAAATGATATGTTCCACAAAAAATGGTGGAGCTTTATCAACAAGATAAAAAAGGTACAAAGATAAGAATGCATTTCATTAAATCAGCATTGATGCTGTAATTAATTGCTCCTCAAAATGTTCAGCCAACTACTGTAATGGAAAAAAGCAATTCAGCAAATAAAGCATTTTATACACTGCTGATAAACTATTTAGAAATAACCTTTACTGTATGATTACACTGAAAGCTTCCATATATTACTACCAAGGTACATAACTAGGTAACTATATATTTTATTACTAATGAATGACCTATCATAAAGAAAAGCAAAAAAAGATAAATCATATTCTCTATTACATACTGCCAAAATTGTATTTGCTAGGATAAAATTGCCTTTTATATATTTTTCAATGCAAAATAAGCCTGTAATTTTAATTATTTCTGATCATTCACCATAAATTGATAATTTAATGATGAGTCCAACAAATCAAATAATTATAGTTATAAATTAATAGCAATTCAGCTCCAACAAAACTGAAGTTAGAATTTGGAGAACAATAAGACATTTAGGCAATGCAGTCAAATTTTCTAAACAGTACAAATTAGAAGTTAACTGTAAAATTTGAAAGCCACATAAAAATTATCTAATTTTTTGGAAAGCAAACCATAAAGTATACAACATGTGAAACTGATGCTCACCAAACACATTGCGACCATCACTTGAAAAATATACAGCTAGATCAGTCATAAATATTGGGATTAACTAAAAGGTGAATTTTTATGTGATTGGCTTGAGGATGAAAAATCTGACTGTGAAACAATGCAGTCAAATTTTCTAAACAGTATAAACTGGAAGTTAAGATAACTCAAGATAAAGGAAGAGAGAATACCCAAGGAGAGAAGGACTAAGAATAAAACCCCAAAGAGAAGCAAGAACCAACAGAAGATTTAGGTAGATAGAACATACTCTCAATTAAACACAACGGGAAGTTTGATACGACTCTCGAGATGCAAAGAAGGGAACAAATGCGATTAACTGAAACTAACCTAAACAAAATGTCAACGATTATAGTGCTGCAGAATGGTACGCGATATCCAAAAACAACAACAAAAAATAACTTTAGTAATTAGTCCAAGTTGGTGGATTATTACAGCACTGGCAGATCATAAGAAGAATAAAAGGGGTAGGCAATTTTGTATAAAAAAGGGATAGAAGTTTAAAAGAAATATATTGCGAGCTCGGAAAGCATGAGAGGCAGGAAAATTTTAAATATACCGAATTGAATTCACATCAAAATACATTATCTTATATTAGTGGGGGAGTATATGCCCCTGCTCGGACCAGAAGAATTTTTTAAGAATTATATGATAAATAGATTAGTGTAAGGTGAAAAAAAATTGTGCTTGATAGGGGAACTTTAGCCATTGTTAAGTAAAAAATATTTAGAATGGAAGGACTAGGAGAAAATGGATTATTCTCCAAATACCTTTTTGTAGATTTACTGCAGAACAATTTGGAAGCATAATGAGGAGAAGGAGATCCAAATTGAAGAATTCTGTTTATTTCTAGTCCCACAAAATTCATAGGTCCAGAACCAATTGATATGGGTCAATGGGGCAATTGAGAAAGACATGTGAGTAGATATAATGCCCATTATATGAGCATCATAAGCTCCGTTAGAAATTACATGGAAAGACATATAAAGAGAAAATGAAGGTATAAATCCATCAATAACAAGAAAAAGTAATATTATCCAAAGAATTAATGAGTTAGAAATTTCCTTTAAGGTTCAATTTAATAACAAGATACAGTTCACAAAATTTATGGGAACACACAGAACTTCAAGAGGGATATCAATATAGCCCATATAGCTAAGAAATATAAAAAAATGGAGAATCAGAAATGAATTACAGAATAATTTAAAGTTGATATGAGCTCCAAACACCCAAAATATGAAACCTTAAGAAAGAACTAGGGATGTTAGACGTGAATTAATTTGGATAGATATTGAGGAAAAATGGATGCAACTTTAAAAGTCTTAACTATTTCTTTGATCAGCAAATAAACAGGAAGGTGGTTCTCATAATTAAAAAAGAAAGAGAAAGTATTATTCAGAAACTTTCAGGATGAGGAGGCAGAGTTTTATCAGTTGAGGAGAAAAAAATAATTGCACAAGTTTTGGGGCTTTACAGCAAAAAAGTTATGAAGAAATTAGACAATACTTGGAGGGAATGGTCTGAGCCCTCAACCAATCTCAGAAAAGAAAACGAGAATATTTAACAAGAAATACACTACAGAGCTACAAAAGGTGTATAAAAAAAATATACCCCACTCGGATGGTTACAGGTGAATTATATAAAAATGTAACTAATTTTGACCATATTAAACTGGAATTATATATGAAGCATTAATGCAAGCTATACTTCGCGTGTCGCTGGTTGCGCAGCATACAGATCCTTAATTGTGCAAAAGTGGCACTGATCAGCAAACAATTATCGAACTATAGGCCAATTCATAGCTAAATAGTTATCAAGATATTTATGACATATTGCAAGAAAGAATGAAACCAATTGAGTACTGATACTATGAGGTCATACCGGAAAACGGCAGAGCCTTAATTTTCAAGATGCGCAACCGGCATTTGATTCGGAAATTCATTAGCCAATTAAAAAGTTGATTTTGGCACCAAAATAGAAAAAACTTACAAGAAATATACTCAATCAAAAGCAAGTGTTTACTAAATGGAAATCCACTAAATGATTTTAAATTGCAAAGGTGTGGAAAAAAGGGTGTCCAATTATCATCATTTATCTTGTCTCAGAAGAACAAACTCCAACCAACCTACCATACTGAAAAAAATTAGATATAATGTTTCCAAGAGAGATAATCAACCAAATAACAGAAAACAGTGTCCTATCCAAGTGATTCAATATCATAGCACCCCAAAAAAATCCCACAGAATCCATCATATGTGCAATATCCATCCTAACCAAATTATAACAGATAAGTGACGAGATAAGACACCGAGGTACCACATCCTATGACACACAACCACCCAAAAGCAACTTGCCAAAGATGAATTCAAAGCGCTAAGAAGAGATGATCACACCAGATGTCATCATTTGGAAGCCTACACTCTCAAAATGGAAAGATCTCAGTACCGCAAAGCTCAGGTAACACGTGGGCGACAAAAGGACTCCTTGATAAACGTCAAAACGAGAGCCTGATGATGGCAGATAGATTCTGCATAACGTTGCTCACATTAAAGACAATAATTAGAAAAGAATTGGAATTATGGCGCAAATTGAAAACGTTATATTAGGAGATAGCAAATGCTGAAAATAACACCTTTACAAATGTAATATATCTTCCAAATGATCGCCAATTAAAGAGGGAAATCGTCCTCCCCCTTTAATAAGGAAACTAAATAAAATGACATCCAGTTTGTTGTTGGGCAAGCAGACATGTGTTAAAATAGCTATAACAAGATGGATATAGAGCAGAGGGGTTTGGTTACCAGAATGGAAGCTCTTTATAGGCAGTGGTGTTAAGTCGGATCAAGCTTGCGGTTAAGTAAGAGAAAAGAGATATCTAACATTAGAAGGACATGACCTACCTGGACAGTTGTCATGCAATTTTGTGGAACAAAAGCTAATGTACATATCTAATTCAATCAAACTTTCATAGAGACTATTTATCACAACTGGAAAAAAAATCAAAGGCAAGCACTATATAGGAAATCCCATGATGGCTGTACCATGGAGGCCAATAATCCCATGTCAATAAGATTAGACTAGGATGGAACTAGAAGAACATATTAGATAGTCAGGGAAATAAAATCAAATCAGAATTAAAATGGATATGAATCATTATTGATTGTGGCATATTTGCAATATTCAAATAAATATAAAATGATTTAAAAGTTTGTCTTTGACAGGGAAACATACTAGATAATTAATTTAATGGACAGAACAAAACTTATACTAAATATTACAAATATTTATTAAATTTACAAATGGAAGAGGAACAGTCAAGGCCCATGATTGCATGGCACAATTTGATACAACTAAGAATTCGAGAATGGGAGAAAATATAGAACTAAATTATAGTTAATGGTATCACAGATATCAAAATAATAATGTAGAACATTGTTTTATAGATGGCATTTGACTCAAATGAGATTGCAAAAAGTTTACACATGAATCCCAAATGTTGGAAAATGTAAAAAGTTTTGACCGTACTTTTATCACATGTTTGGGTGTTATGCCCGCGACAGACGTACTGGATCCAAATCAAAATGGGTTACAAGAGATCACGGGTATCAGATTTGGAGCTCAGACCGGAAACCTTCTCTTAGGAATGCATCAGTGATTACCAAAAAAAGGTATATATTTTGTTTAACAGTTGAACAGACCACCAGAATAACCTTGTGCGTATGAAACCCCAAATATTCTAATTGAAGAACCGAATAATGCATAACAATGGAAAGTGCTGAGATGAACATGTTTAACATAAAAATGAAAAGAAAAAGATTCATCTGGAATTCTTTTTAATTTGGAACATATTCGGTAATTGTTAACAAACACTAAACTTGAGACAAAAAAGCCTAACTGAAATAATCCTTATAGAAAGTAAACAAAAGTTTGTTAATTTATATATATAAGTCTAAGAACAGTATCTAGTTTAAGCTATATTTAATTAACAAATGTAAATATAATATATTGAATTTAACCAAACCTGTAACAAATGCCAAGAAACGGCTGTTGAATGCTATGTTTTACGATGTTAATAAAAAACTCATAAAAATATATTTTTAAAAACAGAAAGCCAAAGCTACATGCACAGCTCGTGCTCATCGCTACATCTGTGACTGATCTGCAGACATGCAAGCTAGATCAACACAAATTGGAATTTATAAAACTGAAATATATCTGAATAGGCTTAAGGAATTAAAAATAGCTGATAGACAACTTTGCAGCTGAATCAATGTAACTGTATCTGCTGAGTTTCCAGTAGCCTGCCTCACTTTCTGTCATGATTCTTCACTGTGGAATTTCTTGTCTCTTCATGACCTTTGCCTGGCCTTGAAAGGATACAGATATTCAAGATATGCGATTGCATAGACAGCATCGTCAACTGTTGGCTGTGGGTCATCATTCTGGTTTCAAACCACAGTCATGTGGGAGACTCTAAAGCTTTCTCCTCCCCACGTGAGATATGTCTCATTCCTCTTCCTCTTATAGAGCATTGGGAACATACAATTAAATTTGTTGCCAGAATGTCATTTTAAAAAGCGTCTCCCAAAGCTGGGTTTCTCATCGACAAATTTTGGAAATCTGATATCTTCCACTGATTGTACTGAAAGGGACAGAGTTCCATGCATGGAAATTAATGTCCCAATTTCTTTGAAAGAGAAACTGTGACGAAGTCAACATCTGCTTCATCACCAAGATTTTTGTATCATAATCTACATACTAAATTCCAACAGGTTGGAATAAAAACTTAAATTTAATGTACTCTGAAATCTCCCCATGAAAGCAATACAACGTTTAGTTTTCGCTGTTAGAAACTGGTTTTTTAAAATTGCATGTGATCTCATGAACAGTTTTTTCATCTCGCTGAGAAAACCACCCGATCTTTTTCTATAAATTCAAAAGCAGACCACCTTTTTGAAAACATGGGAAGAATATCCTCCAAAAAATATCTGCTATGTTGCCAATGTTAAGGAAAAATACCCCAATCCAGGTCCAGCCAAAATGCAGAAGAATCTAGAGAAGTCCTTTGTACTGACTAATTGCATTTGGGAACATCCAGTAAAGGAAACATGATGGAGTTTGGGTGTTGATCTCTAGAGCGGAGCTGTATGCAACCTAGAGGAAACAAGGAAACAGGAAAGGTTTAAGCATTTAGGTCTATTGGTATCTGGGACTTTTAAAAAATAATATTCATTATTTTAATTAATACTGTTTGAGAATAGAATAGAGTAGAGTAGAACAGAATAGTATGATTGGACAGACAAAGGATTTGTCTTCAATGCATAAGCTCTCAGTATACATAAAAGATATGTGATAAATCACAATCATTTAGATCTTTAAATGATATTCGTTCAGCCACTGTATTTTATGTCTGCTAAATATATAACAAAAGTAATAAAATATTAGAGAGGTAAGATACTTAATGAGATATTTGGAAAGTAAATAGGTTTAAAAACTAGGCATGTCGTTTTCACCAAAAAACTCACTTGTACAAACTTTAACTTGTCATGAATTGGTAAGCCATATCAAGAAAAGCAACCCAGAAACTGTCCTCCAATCGACGGCTATCAAGATTATTTTTTGGAGATGACATTTATTAGTTAAGGCATGAATGCATTGGAGCAAGAGAGCTCCATTGAAGCTTTGTAAAGTATGTTTTGGACTAAAAATAGTCATTATAGAAGTTGAAGCTAAGGTGATGTGAGGCTAAGATGAGAGACTTTGATTAATCTCTTCACAGCAAAAACCAAAGCTAAAATGTGTTTGATAGGCTCTGAAGTCAGTAATCTGCCAAAAGAATATACAATAGAAAATTACTGTATTGCCATTGGCATTTCAGAACATTTAGAAGAGTATTATTGTCTAATATGTGCTAAGATACAATAAATATAAGCAATAGTGAAAGATGAACAGCTTCAAAACAAAAACAGAAAACTTCCTCCTAATTTTTAAAATACACATCGGCTTACATGTGATCATAATTGCATTGTCCTGGAATGGTGTCTTCTGTACGCTAAACACAGAATACACATGAAAGATTGTTGAGAAATCCACCAAGGATCTGGTTCCTTTTTGGACATACTTAAAGAAGATTACGTCATAGCTGGAGTATTGGGATTTTAAACACTGGAAGTCTGCAGACACTCTTAGGAAAAGCCACTAATTACCGGAATCTGAACATAAATCATGAATGAAAATTCTCCCCATAAAAGATATTTCTCCATCTGGCCATTCATGTTGGGGACAGGCCTTTTTGTAGCACTCTTCAGTTAAGGCAAAACATGTCTTACTAGCCTGGTAATACAGTCTTCCTCTGTAACATCTGTATTTCTGAACTGGGATATTTAATTTCTTTTTACTTAGAAAAAAGTAAAAGTGATGCTTACTGGAGCATCATCAACAACGACCTGAATTCTCTATAGAGAAAGAGGAAAGCTTCCCAAAGAAGCTGCAGTTTAAGTCACTATTCATAATTATGGTCTAACCTTCTGGGTGATCCCCATGCAATTTTTCTCATTGATTTGCTCAACGATCTCACCAGCAGGGATCACTGAGTGAAAAGAAAAGTTATGTAATTAGAGGACTGAGGAACTGAGAAGTGGAACAAAANGAGGAACTGAGAAGTGGAACAAAAGTTACACTGAAAAGACAATTCAAATCTTAGCGTTCCTCTATGCCAAACTCTATGTTTTTCATGCCAAATGTCTATATTGGTCCTCTTTCGCTCAGAAATTTGGAAGCAGGAGTAATGAAACTTAGGTCCAATGATAAAAATACTTTAAGGTGTTTTTAGGATCACTATCTAAGGCTATCTAGAGTAAAAAAAAAATCCCTTTGTAAATCCTATACTTTTCTCCCTGGTGAAGGAGAAAGTGGCTATAGTAAAACATTTATTCCTCCCTTTCTTCCTCCCTCCCCTTCCTCTTCTCTTCTTTCCTTCTGTTGGAAAAATACCACTGGCTCAGTTCTAAGTGGGGAGAAAAACACTGGAAATATGAGGCAAATTGGAAATATGGTTTATTGTGACAGGACCACATCGGTTTGGGGCCTGGGCAGCTGACCATAGGGAGTGGAGAGTGAGGTTATTTATACTTGAACACTGGCCCTAACCTAACACAATAAAATTCAATGTAGGGAAAAGTAAAGTCTTATACTTAGGCAAGAAAAACCAAAAGTCACATATAGACTTGTGAAAACCAGGCTTAATAGCAGTAACGTTTCTAGAAGACATAAAATGGATACCTAACAAGCTAAAATGGACACCTAACATCAAAACTCATCAAAAAAGTGCAAACAAAGAATGTTGTTTCTGAGCCAATCAGAAAGCTCAAACTGACCAAGAATGCTGCTGATACAGTTCTACGAGGAATGACTGGTCATCTGCACATCTATTACTGTCTCGTTTGGCTTGCAACCCAACAGGTTTGGCACTGCAACCCAACAGACACAGACTTCAGAGAATAATTAGGACTGTAGAAAAACAATTCACTACCAACCTGCCTTCAGTCGAGGACCTGTATACTGCATGAGTCAAAAAGATGGCTGTGAAAATATTGTACAGACCCCTCATATCCTGGACATAAACTGTTTCAGCTCCTTCCTCAAAATGACCACTTGAGCACATACACACCAGAAACTGACACACAGGACATTTTTTTCCCAAATGTCATCATTATCTGCTAAACAACTAATTACCTCAACATGGTCCAACTATTTACCAAAGTCTTCACTACTATTACTATTAATTTTCTCATCATCTTATCACCCATCACTTCCACTTGTGACTGTATGACTGTAACTTTGTCGCTTGTATGTATTACTACTTATTGACTGTTTCCTAGGATAATTTGATTGCTTATCAAATCCAAACTGTCATTAAGTGTTGTACCTTAATGATTCTGATCTTTGATGAATTTATCTTTATTTATGTACACTGAGAACATTTGCCCAAGACAGATTCCTTGTGTGTCCAATCATACTTGGCCAATAAAGAATTCTTTTTATCTATTCTATTCTATTCTATTCTATCTATTCCTTTCTATTCTATCTACTCTACTCTACTCTACCTAATCTACTCTTTTATTCCAGAATAACTAGTAGAGGGATCTTGTCCTGTCTTCTAGTCCAACTCTATGCCTCTGTTACTGTAGCCTAGAATTGTTTGGCTTTTCTTGGCAGTTGCAGCACACTGCTGGCTTGTATTTAAGTGATTGTTTAGTAGATCTGTCTTACAGTTACTATTTATTGAGTACTACCACCTATATACATGGATGTCAAACTTCGTCATGTCAATGGGCAGGACGATGATATAATGTGAACATTTTGTCCTTTGTGGAGCCAAGATGGCATGGTCTCAGTGGGAGTGTACCAAGCTCATGGGCCACCACTTGATAGGCTGACTATAATTACCTGTGCATTTTGGTTTTTGTTTTCCTAAATGTAGGAACCTTACTTGTTTTTCACCATTTAATTTCATTTTGTTAATTTAGTGTCCATGTTCAAGGTCCTGTCAAAGGATCCTTGCTGTATCTTAAGCTCAATCTTCTGTGTCTGTACTGTATGTACATGCTCAATCAAGTTTGCATGAATAATGTGAAATGGCACTTTTTGCATCAAGCAGTTATTTTGGGATGAAATAGCAGTGTGATGCTATTAGTGATGTAGTACTTAGAGCTTCCATTCCATTTAGGTTTACAAGATCCAGCTGTCTTCATTTGCTTCAATGTATGGGGAGATCTTACTAATATGGCACTTCTAGCTATGGAAGCTGTTTTTTTCTGCTTTTCCTGTTTTTGAAGACTGAATACAAGTGTTTGATGACCCAGGGCATGGCACAAAGGCAGTCAGTCAAATAATAAACAGTAATCCTTTATTAGCTCCAATTTTGCCCAAATGTCCTGGTTACCTTCTGCTCTAGAGAAAAACTCTCCAGGAACAGCCTGTGGCTGCAGAGATTCAAGCCAAAACATTGTCAATAAAAACTTTAATTATAAGTCCAATCAAGGCAAGATGAAGTAATTAATCTGGCAGGGCAAGAGAAGAGTTCAGACATGAAGGAATGCCAGTAAATCAACCTGGCTGGGAGGATTCCAGGAAACAGATAACCACAGTCAAGATAAACTTGCATTTGTTCACAGTACCAGCTGCTCTAGCTTTCATCTCTTTTAAACTCTCATTCCCAGGTGGCGGCTAATGAAGGAAATTCAGGACCCTTTCCTCAACCATAAGCCAAACAATCCATGTTGCTCTCTTCTCCATTCTTCCCTGTGTGCCCTAGGATGAGAGGGGGTGGGCCTGGGTCTTTCTCTGAATTCCCACTCCCTTGTTCTACCTCTTCCCTGCTCTGGCCAGCTGGATTTTGCCCTTCCCCAGTTTCCTCCACAGCCAACAGAGCCACACTTTTGCTCACTGTCAGCTGTTCATTTTCCTCCTCAGATTCAGACAGGGAATTCAGACTCCTCCCTCCGACAGGGACATGACAAGTACTCTTTGACTTATGGCCATAATTGAGGCCCAAATGTTTTGTTGTTAGTTGAAATAGTATCAGTCACAAGGAAAATCAGGAGATTCAGGCAGTTCAACCAAATATAAATATTTATTTCAAGCTTAAGCTCTCTGCAAGAATCTGATCAACCAGTAATGAAGGGAAATGAGTGGGAGGTAAGAGAAGCATTCAAGGTAGCCTGGACTTAGATCTCTTGTGGTGCACAAAGACTCATGACTTATGACACATTTGACCCTTCCCTCAGGCTCAACCTGGTTATCTCCTACAGACAGTTGTTAAGTGAGTTTTGTCTCATTTACTGCATTTTTCATCACAGCAGTTAACTGAATTATTGTAGCTATTAAGTTAATATCACAGCTGTTAAGTGAATCTGACTTCCCCATTGTTTTTGCTTGTCAGAAGGTTACAAAAGGCAATCACATGACACTGCAAACCATCATAAATATGAGTCAGTTGCCAAGCATCTGAATTTTGATCACATGACCATGAGAATGCAATAGTTGTAAGTGTGAAAAATGATCATAACTCCCATTTTCCAGTGCTGTTATAACTAAACGGTCACTAAATAAATTGTTGCTAAGTAAAGGACTACCTGAACAAATTTCCTGTATTTTCTGATTGCATTTTAAGCCCATGTCACACTGCACCAATGGATGGAAAGAGGATGTCAAACGGAGAAAAGCACTTGCCATCCATTGGTTAACGCGATGCTTCCGTTTTGTTCTCACTGCATCCGTTTTTCTTCCTCTCTATCCGTCCAGCATCCGTCAACTGACATTTCATCCGCTCAAAAAGTTTTGNATTATACCATTGCTACAATAATAAATCTAATGGTGGCTAAGACTTTTGCACAGTGCTGTATGTGCCATTCCTCAAGAAGACATTGCTCAGTTTAGTTGGTTTTGATAATTATAAAACAATCTCCAACTTCTTCTTTCTGGGGAAAGTTGTGGATCAGCAGCTATAAAAGGCCCTGGAGCAAACAGATTATCAGTATTAGTTTCAAACTGGGATCAACAAGGATATGAAACCAAGACCACATTGATGTGCTATTATAAAACCATATTAAGGGGCATGCAGATCTCCTGATTCTAAGTGACCTCTCAGCTGTCTTTTGGACCATCTCCAGGAGATAAGCATGGGAAAATTGTTTGACTATAGTTCCCATCATTCATCAGGGTCAAGTTTCAGAAAACCTTCTCCTTGGAAACAGGATTCCATCATACCCAGGTTTCCATCATATTCCAGATGAACTCTGCTGGCACTTAGAAAACCCACAAACCACTGGCTGTTTCAGAAAGCCTTTGGAGTCTGATAAAAAATAGGAAATTTGTTGTTATTGAGTGTGTCTTTCCTCAGAATGTTACTGAATATGATGCCCATCACCACAACTATCTGTTTAAGGCTTAATTTTTTATTGTATTGTATTAGAGTAGTTGTCACTTAAAACCAACTGGTACTGAAACACCTTATTAGTCTAAATAAATAAATATAGGATTGTTAAATGAGCACATTTTAATCAGGCAAAAGAAATCATTTACTGAGTGGAATGAATGAATGAATGAGTCAGTCAGTGAGTCAGCCAGCCAGCCATCAACCACAATAGGAAAAAGTGGGCATTGGATACAGATACTGAAGTTACAATCTTATCAATAGTTTCCTAGAGTACAGCCCATTTGTTTCATAAGATTTTATCTGTGTGACTATTTAAAACCTCATAGAAAATAGGTCTAAGCACATACATTTGGCTCCTTCCTTCCCTGATATCTATGTATTTAGCTGGGAAGTCTATAGCATCAAGATAACCACAGTCACATGTTCACATGATCTGGGACTTTAAATCCAGAGTTGCATAGGAAATTGTATCTATATACAATTACATCTGCTATTGCACACCTACTCTCTACACAGTCTAAGACTGAAAACTTAAAGAGGTGAACCTAACTATTGCAACACGCTTTACATGGGGCTGCTCTTGAAGATTATCCAAAAGTTCCAATTGGTGCAAAATGCAGCATCCCGCATGGTTTTATGCAGACCCTGTTGTGCATATGTATCACCTCTCCTGCAGGAGTTGCATTGGTTGATGATTTGCTTCTGGGTTGTCATCTTTAAAGCCTGGCTTGGGACCAGGGTATCTGAGAAACCGTCTCTTGCTGGTCATATCTACTTGACCCATCAAAGTGGGGAGGCAGGGAATGTTGCTGGTCCCATCCCCTAAGGAGATACACCTGGTGGAACCCAGAAGAAGGACCTTCTCTGTGATAGCTCCCTCTCCCTGGAACATCATTCCCCCAGAGATTAGAATGGCCCTCACTCTAACACTCTTCTGAAAGGTGCTGAAGACCTGGTTCTGCCAGCAGTCCTGGGGAACCCAGAGTGGGATGGAGAACCTTAAATGGCTCATATGGTCTGCTGTCACTGGGGCAGGGTGGGGGTGATTTTCTTATATTATATTAATGTATTTTATTCTTTTTATTAGTTTTATTGTTTTAAATGAAGTTTTATATTCTGTTAGCCACTTTGAATTCCCATGGTCAAATAGGCAGCAATATACAATCAATCAATCAATCAATCAATCATTCAAGCATCCCATCCTGTGTTAATTTAAAATGTTCGTGAATGCAGCTAACTGCTAGAAGTGATATTTACTAAATTATCATCAATATCTCAGTGAAGCTAAAGGAAAAACTAATAGTTTATTCCATTAATTGTTTAGAATCTATGTAATTTTTAAATTTGTTAGTTGATGCCATAAATTTCAACTCTTTAATGCTTTATTCTGAGCAATTCCGTATTATTTAATTCAGGTTTTACTATAATAATATAAATTTTTGGAAGAAAAATACAAATCAGTAGGCCAGCACTGGAGGCCAAAATGGAGAAGATCTCCACAGCCACCGTATATTTTCCCTTGGTACTTAAATGAGCTGGGAAAAAAAGACAACCAAACAGCGCAGAATATTAGCATGATGAAAGTGATAAACTTGGCTTCATTGAAAGTATCAGGCAGCGTCCTGGCTAGAAAAGCTACCATGAAGCTCACAATAGCCAAGAAACCCATAAAGCTGAGGACACAGTAAAACATGACATTTGAACCTTCATTACATTCTAATAAAATTTCTTCAGACACAGAATGCATGTCAAGATCTGGGAATGGAGGAGCGACAACCAACCATGTTATACAAATAATTATTTGAAGAAAAGAGCAGGAAAAAACAATGGAGTTGGCCAAAGTTTTCCCCACCCACTTCCTCATTTTGGAATTTGGCTTCGTGGCTTTAAAAGCTAGAACCACAGTTACAGTTTTAGCTACGATACATGACACAGCTATTGTAAAGATGATACCAAAAGCACTTTGTCAAATAAGACACAACACCTTATCAGGCTGGCCAATGAACAGTAAACCACAAAGAAATGAGAGCAAGAGAGGAACAAGGAGAGTATAAGTGAGATTTCTGTTATTGGCTTTGACAATGGGAGTATCTTGGTACTTTATGAAAATTCCAAGCACCAATGCTGTGATTAAAAAAAATGAGAGCATAAGAGTGGTCAAATTAATCCCTAAAGATTCTTTGTGTGACAAATAGATAATTTCTTTCAGAAGACATCCATCCTGTCCATGATTTGGAAATTGACCTTCTGGGCACTGAATGCAATCATCCATGTCTGAAAGAGAATTAATGTTTAGTATCAATATGTGATATTGCCAAAGTCCTAAAAAAAATCAATTAAGATGCATCTAAGAAACAAGTTTAGTCTTTCCATTACAGAATTATCTTGTTAACTGGGAAGTATTGCTTTACAAATGGGAATGTTTAGTAAGCCAATTGTATAAGTCACCACCATATATCTGAAAGGCTGGAGGAGGGAGAAATTATTATTTTTTTAAAGAACATTCTTGATATTTTGTTCTGTCTGTTTTATATGTAATGCATCTAAATTATTTGTGTAACCTGGTTTTTTATAGTTTTAACAATTTACATAAAACAATTCCATGCATATCAGATGTTATATAAGACTATATCTTCATCTGCAAATGCTACCATTATGATTTAACTGAATAACTATTAAAATACAAGGTCAGTTTCGCACCTTACATATATCTATCAATATTGTGTGTGAGAGAGAGGGGGGGAAGGAAGGAGAGAGAGAAAGAGAGAATATTTGTGGTCAATAACCAGAAAACAAAACTTAGTTTTCAAGACAGTGTTGATTTTTGGTGAAATAGTAAAGATTGGTTTGTCATTGCCTTCTTCCCAAGACGAGAGAGTCAATGTCGCCAAGCTGATTTCATACTTCCATATAAAGGTAGGATTAGAGTCATGGTCTCTCTAGATTCTAGCCTGGTGCCTTTAACCACCATATCAAATTGGTTCTCATATTTATATCTTGATGTATCTCAGTATTACTACAAGAAATATTTCTGACCCATCAATACATTAAATGTCTTACCTCTCCTTATTTTGAAACCTTCCCTTTTGGACAAGGAAAGCTGTCATAGCAGCAAAACGGCAGCCCTTCCTTTTTTCTCTTATTAGAATCCTTTAAAGCAGTTGTCATTGCATATTGAAACAGGGGCATGTCTAAACATAAAAAATAGAAAGGTGTCATTTAAACAATGATAGATGTACTCTAAATTCATGTGCAGGGGAAAATGAGTTAAAGATATTAAGGTTGTTACAAGAAGAAAAAAAATGTTGAGGGATGGACTTACCAGATTTTAATGTGTAAGTGGCAGCTTGCTGTTTGTTTTGGATGAAAGGTAGAAGATGTTACTGAGAAATTTGTAGTTAGAAGGGCATAATATAAGATTGTGGGCACAGGTATCTATGGTATGATAAAGCTAAGTTTAATGTAAATATTAAAAATAAGTTTGTTAGATTTTATTAGAGAGAAGTAATATAAACCTGGCTTGAAAGTACCTTTGTAGCTCTCAACATAGGAAGCATTTTGTAGATGAGAAATGCCACACTAAGTGGTTGACTTACTTTAGATATATCAGAAATTTTATCAAAGAAAATGTAGAGTAACAGCAGAAGAAAGTGGTGGTAGAAGAATGCTCATGTCAATGGGTTTATATGTTTAGTTTAGTTTAGTTAGTTTATTGTCATTGCACCTCGTACAAGACAATCAAACACCATGTTCAGTTCACATCATGACCATGAAAACAAAACACAAACACACATCCTTCATCCTTCACACATTGAACTGGAAACACCCGACATCACACCAACACTGTACCAACCACAGCAGAATTCAAAAGAGTACTGCCCTGGGATAGAAGCTGTTTTCAGCCTATTTGTCCTTGTTTTTATTATTCTTGTACCATCTGTCCATGGTAATAGTTCAAAAAAAAGGATTCCCAGGATGAGATGGATCTTTCAGAATGTTTTGAACTTTCTTAAGGCAGCAGGAGCTATAAAGCTCTTCCAAAGAGGGGAGAGGGCAACCAATGATCTTCTGGACAATGACATTAACCTTCTGGAGTGCTTTCCTATCTGCCACTGTGCAATTGGCAAACCATACAGAGGTGCAGTATGTTAAAATGCTCTCTTATGATGGCAGCGCGTAGAAGGTCACCAGCAGTTTTTCATTCAGTTGTTGTTTTCTGAGAAGTCTCAGGTAGTATAATCTCTGCTGGGCTCCTTTTTGACTAGGGCTGCAATGTGAGCACCCCAGGTCATCTTTTCAGGGTAACACCCAGAAACTTAAAACTGGCCACTTGACTCCACTTAGTCTCCATTGATAAGCAAGGGCTGGATGTCTGATCTGTTCCTTCTAAAATCCCAATAAGCTCCTTGGTCTTATTGATGTTGAGGACCAAGTTATTGTCTCCATATCACCAAATCACCGATCCACCTCATCTGGAGTTGGAATGCAGTCATGTACATAAAGATAGTGAGTTTAAAGGACTCACTCGCAACCCTGTGTGTGTACCAGTATTAAGAATAGGCAGGCTGAAGAGGTGTAATCTGACCTAATCTGACCTTCTGTGGGTGGCTAGACAGGAAACCATAATCCAAAAAAGCAGATTGAATGGAATGCCAAGGTCCAGAAGTTTAAACACTATTCTATATGGAAGAATTGTGTTAAACACAGAACTAAAATCCACAAAAATAGCCCTCCCACTATTCTTGATGAGTCAGAGCAGTGTTGAAGAGTGATGGCTATAGTGCGTCCTCTGTAGATCTATTTTTTTCTGTATGCAAACTGGTGTTTATCAAATGTTAGTGTTGAAGACCAGAAATGATGTGCCAGCAGACCAATTTTTCAAAGCATTCATGATGATAGGAGTGAGTGCCATGGTCTGTAATCCTTGAGGTTATTGATGGGAACTTCTTTGGCAGAGGAACAATGGTGGAGAGCCTTCAAACAAGATGGAATTAGTGGACTGGGATTAAAGACTGATTGAAGATCCTGGTAAAGACTCCAGCCAACTGATCAGCACCAGTCTTTACAGCATTCGGCCAACATACCGTCAGGACTAGCAGCCTTTCCAGGGTCCACAGCCCTCAGAATGCTCCTTACCTCCTGTTGCTCCACAATGAGTGGGGGCTACAATTGGCTGTAGTTGTGTTTTATCTGTCTCTTGATGTCTCCACTTCAAAATGAGCAAAGAGAAATGATTCAGTTTCTGCCAATTAAGCATCCCTTCAGCAGGGATGACAACTAGTCGGTTGATGGTTTGTAATTTGTTGAATCCTCTCGCCACACCTGCCTCATGTTATTGCTTATAAAAATTATCCTTAATCTTCCTCTTATAAAACAATCTTGCCTTCTGAATACTTTCTTCAGATTCACTCTGGCAACACTGTATCTTGCCCCTTCACCAGATCTAAAGGCCTTGGTGGCATGATCATGGGTGCAAGAGGCACTGGACTTCCTTGGTCATCCAGGGTTTCTGATTGGGATAGATTCTAATATATTTATCCACAGTGATAGTATCTGTGCAGTATTTGATATAGCACAGAACGGTTGCAGTGTGTATCTCTAGGTCAGGGTGGTAAAAGATTTACAGTTAGTAAGGTATGTACAGTTAGTAGAAAGATCTAAAGTAGATAAGAGAACTTTTGGGTGTGAGCAATGTAAGACTGAATGTGAAATGGAATTTCCAGCACAACATCATCTGCACCTTAGCTCCTTAATCATTAATCCTTAATCCTTAATCTCCTTAATCATAGGATTGGCTCTGAGCAAACCAGGGTGTTTTTTTTTTCTTCAAGTGGAAAATTTTAGAATTTTTCTAAAGTTTTAGAATAAATGCATTAACCCATACCTGACTGAACCTGCTTGGCCATACAATATTATTCTCATCAATGATGAATGATATATTTGATGACATATGTGGGTCTATCTTTCCAACTTTGACTCTAAGAAAAGATTGGTTTGGGAATGTCCTCCAGTTGATAATATCAAATGCAGCTATTCTTTCACCATTTTGGTCAAAGGAAATCTTTTCTCCAGCACTGTTGTTAAATGAAACTTTTTTCAGAAAGTGATGTAACTAAGGAAGAAGAAGGGAGGGAGGGAGAAAGGGAGGGTGACATAGACATGTGCAGGAGTTACAGGGTACAAACAGGGATGATCAATTATTTTATTAACCATGTATTGGGTATCAATAGTACAATAGCATTACTGAATCTTTCATTACTGACTTTGCTATTCTTTTTATTAAGGCTGTGCAAAACATTGAAGAAATACTTTCTTTTGTTTATGATTTGAGTAAAAAACCCTTTTTGAAACCACAGATCCTCTCATTTCTAAAGAGTATAACNTTGAGTAAAAAACCCTTTTTGAAACCACAGATCCTCTCATTTCTAAAGAGTATAACAAACCTTCCATATTGCTCTGTTTTGTATCTTTCTGACAGATTTTCCAGTTGATTAGCTTTCAGGATAGGGTATTTTAAGAGTTAATCTAGAGTTGAATTAACCTTGTCATAATATAATCTACTACAGCTGTCATGGCATTGTTGAACCAAAACTCTCCATGTCTACAAAGGGATCTAAGTTGGTATAGATACCAAATCCATGCAATTAGATACAACTTGTAACTTTTCTGCAACCTAAACAAAAAAAAATCAAGTGTGCTCTTCCCATTCTAGAAAGATCTGGGAGACAAGCCTTGCTGAGGATCTTATTTCAAAAGGAGTTTCATCTACTGGGATCCTGTAACAAAAGTTTCTCAGTTGCATCGCCTGTCCCATGGAACAACTTGCCTTCATATACAAACGACTACTTCTCCCGAAAGTGTTTCCCTAAAGAAGTACAATTTTAGCTTGGAGAAATTATTTTGAGTCCACATATGCTTAGATATCTAAAAATTTGAAAGGCATACCTTTCAAGGATTTGAAACCTTGTTCATTCAATAAAGCACACTATTTAGTGGAAGGCTGATAAACAGATGCCGAGAATGGTGATAGGGCTGTTTCAGTATCAATTGTTTAGTAAGCTATGCAGTAGATAGGTTGAAATTTGTATACTTGTAAAATATTATTTTAATTGTCATTGTGATTATATTGTAGGAATATATTGTGAATATACTGTGAGGAGCATTGTGGAAGCTTGCTGCATCCTGCACAATCTCATACGCACCCGCTACCCAGTGTTGCAGAACAGNGCTTTAGGATCTTCTCTACTGGTTATGATCTATCTCTGTGATGATAATGTATATTTTGTTTTACTATTTTCTTTTTTTTTAGTCTGTTTATTTGCTGTGAACAGCTCATATTATTTTTAATAATATGGTTAATATTTCCTTGTGCAGGCAAAAATAGAAGTTTCTGTCTTTGATTTATTTAAGATTGCGATTTAATTTTAACTTTCATTCAATAACATCAAGTTCAGAAACTCAAGTCATCTGCCTTGATCCTAAAGTTCATGAAGGAAGCCAATCTCTATTTAATCTTTGCTAAATGATTAAAGTAGACATCATAATAAACATTCTGATAATTAGTTAACATAAGATGAATCTGACAGCTGAATGAATGGCTCTTTGTACTTTGTTGCATCTTATTCATTTGACATAAGAAATGAAAAGCTGTTGGTGAAATAGAAAGCAAGAAAGACTTCCATCCCAGTCTAACATCCAAACTAGTTTCAAACTTCTTACATGTACATATTTTCACTTTGGTTTTACCTGCCATAAATGTTGATTGAGAAGCTTCTGGTCTTTTGGCAATGTGTGTTGTTTGGAATTCATCACATGTATTAAGTGCAGGGCATGTGCCACAGTATGGACGGCATTGTAGATACTATAGCTATGAGCAGTCATCCTCATCTCAAAAACAGACTCAGAGAGCGTGTTCAGTTTCTCCTCTCCAGTGCAGGTCATCTCAGAGTTTGGGTTAGACAAGAAGCATCCAAATACACTTTCCAAAATAGCTGCGAGAAAAGCCATCTTCTTTTTCTTCTAGATAGTTTTCTGCTCTGAAGAAATGTTTGGAATCCACAATATCTCCTCAGAGTGAAATGACAAAGCGAGAGCCCACCATGAAGAACACGTCTATGTCCAGTATTCCTCTGAAAGGGACGGGACTGTGAAGTCCATCCTGGCGCTGTCATGATCCAATACATTACTTCTCAGCTTGATCTTATCCATCACTATTCTGAAACTGCAACTGAGACTATGAAAACTAGCATTGTCTGTTAGTTCTCCTGTGTGAATAGATTTGTAACTGCTTTGCTCAGTTATCTTATATGTTTCAACCCCCTTTCTAACCAAGATTAAATGTGTTTACTAAGAAAAGCTTTTTGTTAAGTAAGTTTTGAAATGAAATCAAAGCAAATGCCATTCTGAGAAATATCAAGGGAAGACTTCTGCACAAACCTCTTCCCTTCTCATCTTCAACATAAATCACCCCCTATCCATGCTCCACCTAAATATAGAAGTAATGTAAGAATTCCATGTAATTGCATGGATCCCAGTTTGGAAACATTTGTCTAGCAAAAACTTCTCTTCAGGTTTATTCACTCCATCGCTGCGAGAAGAACCATACATAAGGTAAAGAAAGCCCATGTCCCACTGCACCAACGGATACAAAGAGGATGTAAAATGGACAAAAAAGCTTGCCATCCATTGGAAAATGCAGAACAGTGGAATCAGAGGTGGAACTTTCCCTACACGGTTGGAGCCATAGATGGGAAGCAGGTGGCCTGCAAAGCTCCAGCAAAATCAGGGTACTCTTATCGCAACTACAAGGGCTTTTTCAGTATCATCCTCTTCGTCACACTGATGAGATTGGGCCATGTATGTTGGGTGGACCTACAATGAACAAGGCATTTAATAAAGAGTTGTGTTGATGTTCAAATGTGTGGATCAATGCTTACGTTGTTATTGATAATGAAGGGCCAAAGGTATGGCACCTGGGAGGCTGGACCATACAGTCCCACAATGCTTGCACTGGAGGTTTTTCTATCCCACAGCTATTACCCATCCTAAAGTTATCCCTGCCCATCCCACTGCTATCTTAACCCAACCCAAAGGTATCCCTGCCCATCGCACTGCTATCT
>BHFT01004082.1:0-39475 GCA_004320025.1 Laticauda laticaudata
ACGGATGGAACATTTTGCTCGTCCGCTGTGTCCGTTTTGCATCCGTTGGGCAGTGTGACAGGGCCTTAAACAGATCAACAACCTCAGCCAACATGGCTATCTTTCTGTTCATAACTAATTCTAGATTATAAAAGTAATGGCCCAAACATTGATTTGGGCATAATTCTGCATTAAACATTTTTTTCCAATTTGAAAATTTTCTGTTTATTAATACACAGTGTTTCTGTTCTTTACCACTCGTTAAAACATGGGCATTCTTATTCCACAGGCAGTCAGTTTTTAATATCTTAAACTCTTTGAAATTCCAAGTATGTAATATCTTATATGTCATTATAGATTATGTGCTAATACTAACCCTAATATACATTGCTGTTAATAGAGAATCCTTATAATGCAAACAAACCTCTCTTACCTTTCGGGGCAATTAGGTCAATGACATCCATTCACTTTTAAAAGCCCTCAAAAGCTGAGATTAATTCACAGGCATAGGTCTCTGAAGATTTTCAACATACTGTATATGACTAAAGAATATATGTTTCTCTTTAATTCATTTGCTGTGGTTTTTCTTCTTGTTTAGCTCTGCTCACTCTTTCCCAGCCTTAATTGTTTCTTCTGATTCTACCCTTCCCCATGTCTTTCCCCCCAATGTTGCTTCATTTCTTTCCTTCTCTTCTGGATGCTAGCTCCTCTTGTTAGGGCTCTTCCTGTGTTTGAGGTGCAAAAAATGAAACTTTAGTTTTACCAATTAGATGAGTGTGTTGTTATAGAAATGGCTAGTTTATACTGTTATGTAAAAGTAAAAAAATTGAGATTTGATATTATTCTCTTATTCTACTGCACCAAAGGGAATCAGAATGCTTTTTTCTTTCTCTTCCACTTTTTCCTATACTTTTCCCTTCTCTTTGCCCTCCCCTATTTTTTCTACAATTTTCTTTTGTATGTTTGTATTTTATATTATAAACTAATAAAAAAAAAGGCTTTTCCTGTCTATAGGACCATCTCACCATCTCTTCTGTCTGGACTATAGGGCTTGCTCTAAAGCAAGCTTTTGTTGGCACAGATTTCTCCAATGTAAGCCTTCTCATGTGACTTCTCTTCCAGCTTTCAGAAATAAATGGCTTTTTTATGTGGTTTTTAATTGGAATACAGGTAGTTGCAGATTTTTCTCACATGTTCATGTCTACAGAATTCTGTGCCATATTTTTTATGTCTCCATATACAGTACCAGCATCTAGGTTACTGTAGGCTTGGATTTGTCTGTGAATAAACAAACTGGAGTAGCAATAATACATTTGTTATCAGAACAAAAATATGAATATCAGATAAATTAAGAATTCAGGAAGCCAGTTTTAGAACTGACTAGAATCGAAGCTAAATGAAGTTGTAGTGGCTTTCTTAGCTAAAATCACAGAATCCATCAAACTCATATTCCTCAAAAACTTTTCCAACTCGGTATTTTTTTAAAAAGGCAGGAAATGCAAGTATTATGAAGGTTTTTATAATTATCTAAATTGTTAAAATGGAACTTTCTTTTCAATGGGGTCTTAGCTGAAACTAAAATTATTTCATTTGGTGAGGCAGGAGAAAGGAAGGAATTAAATTTAAAAAACCTCCAAAAATGCTGGATATGTTTCACAACCATAAATGGTAAAAGCACTCTTGTTGTTCTGCCAGAAAGCAGACCAATAACGTAAGGTTTTGATTTACAGAAACAGCTTTGCACAGACCCTTTAGAGAATGTTGTGCCTGTTATAAGAGTGTAATTAACTTTTTTCAAAATATTGAGATATTTTTTAAAAAAATAGATTCATATTTTTGACAATGTTGGGAACAAGTCAGAGAAACAAAGATGACAATCAGGTTAGGGGACTGAATTAAAATACATTTTTTCTCTCTCCCAGAAATAAAATATATGATTCAGGATGAGTTAGGTCACTACATAGAGTTTCTAATCCATAGGCCCATTTGTTCATGACATAATCTCTTTGGCTACAGACATCTGCTGCTGAAATGCCTTTTTATTTACTATCTTGCTTAGGCTCACTGGTTGGATTCTTGTGGTTCCTCCATTTTAAACCTAGAGTGGGCTTGAAGTGCCATTTTTAACCTCTCATTATATTTGGAATATCATAGAGTTAATGTTCTTCTGAGTCATGAGAGATAAAACCAACAGTGAAATGTTAATTATCTGTTTTAAGCTCAATTTCATGCTCCTTTTTGTGTTCTATTCCATATCATATATTATTCTACATATTCTATATAGTTTTTCCCCTCTTTTAATTTTCTTAATTTTATTGTGATTATCTCATATCAATTCAAGTCATTATATTTATACTTTTGTCTGTTCTGTTTCAATTTCATATTATCTTCTCTCATTAAACAAATTTTCTCCTGTAGTTACTAATTGGAGTTATGACACCCTTTAACCTTTATTACACTCTATTCACTCTATATTTAAACTCATTATTCCCTTACGTTTACCTTCAAATATAAAACTAGCGATCAACTACACAAACTTCCAATCCTGCTGGTACATTCTCCTCATAAGTACACTAATATTCTTGAAAAAAGATTCTAACCGTACATAATATAATGAACTGAGCACTCTTGTGTGGATTTGCGACATATCATCATGAAACTTATTTAATTTTGGTTATTTGGATGCAAGTGATTGACGAATCTGTGAAGAGCTTTGGCCAATTGGGAATGCATGTTAATTAGCAGCAGACTTTATTCCGTAGTGTAAACTTACAAGTTAACATGACTATCTGTAAAGACTTTATTTTATATTTATATTTTATTTTTTTATTCATTTATTGATTTGTCAGTTTGCTTACAAGCGATAATAAGTATAGTAAAAAACATAGTTTGAAATCTGGTAATATAGAAATAATGAACCATCGAGACAGGACTGTGCCGTATAGTGCACTTATGCTGCCCCCTTACAGACTCATAGAAAGGGGCTGAGGTCAATCAGAGACAGTCTAAGTTTAAAGTGTTAGGCGTATTTGGGAGAAGAAACCACAGAGTCGGCAGGCTTCTTCAGTACAATGACCACTCTGTTGCTTGAAGCTCGTATTTCCTGCAAACAAGACTTTTGGTGCAGTTACCTTGAGTTTGTTATCTATTGTTTGTCTTACTATTGCTATGATTGGAAGGTAAGATCATGACAGATCTTAGACTTAGCAATGTGATTTTAAATACTAGTACTCAGATCGGACCCGGATAGCTATTCTAGGATTTCTGGTCTTAGAATTTCAATAGGGTTGGTAAGTATTCTGCAATGAATAAGAGTGGAAAGCTTCTTGTGAAGATTTCTGGATTCTCAACTGTTTGAATATCAGATACGTTGATGGGTTCTTAGATGTATGAGCTGTATTCAGTATTGTCTAAGCAAATGTTTGTTTTGCGTCTAGTTTTAGTTTATATTACCATGAGAAGCTACTAGGATGGTTACAATCTTAATGGCCTTTTTCTGATTTAGGTTACAGTGGGCTTCTAGTCTTAGTTATTGAGATCGGTACTCAAGTCCCTTGTCAAGTTTGGTCCTCGAAAGATGTTGACTATTTATCCTGATTATTTATTTTTTTTCTTATTTTTTGCAACTATGTTAGACGGAGATTTATCCTTTTGAGATTTCAAGTTGCCATTTGTTTGACCATTCTGATACATAGTCGAGGTCTTTTTGAAGGGTAGCAGTATTGTTGGTGGTATTGAATAGCTTTACATCATCAGCAAAGATAATGCAGTTGCTCTTAATATGATCACAGAGATCATACATACATACATACATACATACATACATACATAGATACATACACACACACACACATACACACACTTATTTTACTCTCTTTTCTGAGTATCCCAATAATATTTCACATTCCTAGATGAAGTAGCCTCTACTTGTTTTGTGAAGTAACCAAATACAATTCCTTGGTGCTCTTTGGAAAAAGGAAGGGACAGCCTCAATGTGTGTGGTCGCAACTATTTCTGCATTATTTACTCTAACAACAAGCTAGACAGATAAATCAGATTCTCTTCAACTTTGGCTGTCTTGAGCTGACAACTGGATAAACATGAATTACATACAATGATGTGGGCTTTTTTTTTTCTGCTTGTGTTCCATGTCAGTTGTGTTAGAAAGGTATATCAAAGTTTACTAAAAATGCTGATGGATGAAGGTTGAGTTACTGAGGAGTGCTGAATAGATAAAATGGTTATTTAAGGCCTGATCTGGAATGACTTCACTGCAACACTGTAGGCGCATTTCTTGGAAGGATGATGTTTCAGGGATGATACTTATGAATTGCTAATATTAAGCTTAGAGATAGATATTGTCATTTTACAATCCCAGCACTCATTTGTTAACTTTATTCTTTAAAAACACTTAAGCAAATCATTCTTGTAATTCTCAAACTTATTTAATTACCACATTTCTATCTCTAGTTTATGGTGACCTATGTACTTTCAGATAAAACTGGTGCATGACTTGCTGAAAAAATAATATACAATGGAATGACCTTTTAGAATCACTGATATTCACACTGTTGCGGAGACAATCTTGCAGTAAGAGAAGAATTTCTGAAATTAGCAGTCAAGCCATTGTCATGTAAAGTTGTCTTGCAAGAAACATACATAGCCAACAGGCTGAATGATAGAAACATACATAGCTAACAGGTGGAATGATAGGTACTTTGATGTACAATTTTTTTGCACAGTGGTCTAATGAATCAAGGGGAGTAGCCATCATATTTAAAGCTAGCATAAACTTCAAGATTGAAAACATTTTTAAAAATAAGGATGGTTGAAATATATTAATGGAAGGGGAACACAGTGATAAAACATTAACTCTAGCAACCATATACGCTCCTAATCAGGGTCAAATTGGTTTACCATAAAAGGTTATGAATAGAAAAAAAGCAACATTAAAACAATAGAAGCATTTTAAAGGAAGGTGCTGTAATATTTATGCAGTGAAATCTCAGATGTATCAGAGTCCTCTGAAATTAATGTATAGAAAACATTTGCTAACTGATCTAATGGAAGAAAAGCTAAGAGAGCTTAACGTGTAAACTATCAAGTTATTATTTATTTTTATTTATTTTATTTATTTAGGAGATTTTTTTTATATTTATACTATAGAAGCTGCATCCCTGTTTGACACCCTTTTTCATTGGTGCTGATTCAATCTTAACCATGAAGCTTCCAAAGAAGATGTAAAAGACATAGTCATAGATAATGATCTGAGTTTACACCAAATTTTATCCCTGTGAATAACATGAAAAGCTGCTTAAGGGCAATAAAGACAACAAATAGCAAGGCATGGAGAACAGTTTAGGAAAAATCTCTTACAAATTTCCCCAATAATTTATTTAAACTGGAGATAGGACACAATATACCATTGAAGCTCAGATGTTTTATTATGGTCCTAGAGGGAACGAAAGCAAACCAAAGAAGCATAAAGATGCAAGGATGCATATAAAGACTTGTACAAAATAAAATACACATTTGATTGACTCCAATAAGATAATCTATTGAATATGATTGGATATGGGAGCATCTTATAAATTAATGAGATCAAATGTGGGATGGATTCTATGAGGCAAAGGGGTGGAGCTCTAAAATCTATGGTGCATTGAGAGTACAAACACAGAACTGTATTCTCTGAACTTGGTCACTTCTAGTGAGCTACTTTTAAGCATTTATCTTATATTGGCCTTGTTTCAGGAGCTATGCTTGCTTCCTAGTTTCTTCTCCCAGCTTTATCAACATTCCTTGGCAATTTAAATGTTTTATGGCTGAGGTGACGGGATTTCTTGTCCCTGGAAATGTCATCAGGGAGAGTTATGTTTTGCTTTGTCCTAACCTACACCTTATTTTCTTTCCATGGCCTTGTGACTTATATACAAACTGGACTTTGGCAACATTCTCTCCTGCTGTGCCTTGATAAGCTGGCAACTGGCCTGCCCAAGCAAAATTCAGTTTTAACAGAAGGTATCTGCTCTTTATCCCTTCTTCCATCCACCTGGTCAATAACAGTTACATTTGGTGGAGGAAAGAATGGGGAGAAAGAAAGGGGCAAATGAAATTTGGGGTCTTTTCAGCCCCGGAACTATAAGTTCATTAGCTGGCATTTACTTTTTTGGCTTGTCCTTGACTGTTTCTTGACTGTTTACTTCTCTTTGAAATAATAGAAAAAATGCTTGCCTTCAAAAAAACTCTGGGAAGTTTTCTCTGAGCTGTTCTTCTGGAATAGCATACTTCTTTATTTTGTTTTTGTTTGTCCTATTTTACTATAAATTAATGACTTCTATTTGTGCTCAACCTTTCATCCACCGATAGCTTCTATATGGATAAAAGATTCCATTTTATATGCTGGATCCTATATAGTGAGTCCAAAACAAATCTTCCTCATCAGTCACCTGAGTCCATAGGCATGTTATCTTTTCTTGAATATGCTATTTATTTTTCACATGCCCAAATGTTCAGACTAAACGGATTGAGACTTGTTTTATCTAGGAAATCTAATCATGGATTTTATACACAAGCAATTATGCTAATTTTGCATGTTGAAAATTTTGCATGCTGAAAACTAAGGAGCATTTTACTTTATTTCAGTAATTCTATGCTGTCCTGTCCCATCCCATCTTCATTCCATTCCGTTTCATTTCATTCCATTATTCTTAGTGATTGCTTTTCTTTTCTTTGACATCCTGTGTCTTCATCTTTTTTAACTTTGAGCTTCAGGTTATTTACTGTGTATCACATAAACTTTAAGCATATTTTCTAGTTCTATTTTTTTCCTTACTGCTATCAAATTACTGAAAAACTGAAGTTGTAATTGAACTTATTTTCACAATTCTATCCCAAAGGATTGCATTCAGCACTGGAGTATATCATACCTCTTTTGTTGGTCTTTAATTCATTCACTAATCCTTGTCACTATGGCTAATTCAGCTTTCTATTAAAGCTATATATTGGGTATTCAGTAGTCTTGGATTAAGCAGTAAGGTACGGATTGGATTCAGAATAAAAGTAACACATTTTACTAAATATCCAAAACTGTATGCATACTATTAACTGACATTTTTTAAAATTTCTTAAACTCTTTTTGTTGTATAAGTGCAGAATACACTGGAAGTAAAAATATCCCCTTTGGAAATTTATAATCTAAATTGTGATTCTTTGGGATACAACAGAGACAAGGGGAGTCAGGAAATTCCAGAGTAACAGGAGAATGCTATCAATAAATACAGCTATCTGTAGCTGAGTTTGTTTGGATTTGAATTTGAATAGTTTGACATTTCTGTCACTCCTCCCTTTGGAGGAGTCCAGATCAAAGGGTAAGCTTCCCAATCAATGAAGCAACCACTTATATGTTGGGAAGCTTGCATGAATAACCTCAGAATAATAACCTCAGAGCCAAGGCCCATGCCTCAATCTTGAAAGGGGTTTGGCAAACCACACCTGGTCAGGAAGACTGGCAAGCAAGTATGCCAATAGTTGCTTTGTTACCAACCAAATTAAAAAAAAACAGCTAAACATTAACTGATTAAGCATTAGTTCTGCAGTGACATTTCTGTGTATAATGCGAAGGAAGAAGTTTTCCAGCTGACAGTTCTGTATCTTTTGACTATTTCACCCTTTTTCCATTAAAAAGAGAGAGAGATTTCTGAACTTAGAAAATCATTATATTTATCAATTTGGGCTTATGGAGTAAGGCAATTTTCTCATAGAGGATTATTTTATTCTTTAAATCTGTTAAGATCTAATTATTATGAAGTGCACGAAATCTCAAACCCAATATTTATTATTTGATTTTTGCAAATTATCTTCATAATGTCTCAATTCGTCCTCTTTGTTATAGTAGTTCTTGGTTTGTATTATTATTACAATTGTAAACATGTTGTGCTTTGTAAGGTTCTTTGAATGATGCCAAGCTTACTTTCTTGTGTGTGTAGATTACACTATATTCTATTTACTCAAGAAGAAAACCACATATAAGTTAAGCCCACGTCACGCACAACCGCTTAGCAAGCGTAAACCTAGCACCAGAACCGGTATTGGAAGAGGATGTAAAAACGGAGAGAAAACGATTGCCATCCGTTGGTTAACGCATCTCACTGCCGTTGGTTATGTATCACTGCCCTTCCGTTTTTCATCCTCTCTATCCGTCACAGCATCCGTCGACTGAGGTTCCATCCGCTCAAAAAGTTTTGAGCTGCTCAAAACTTTTTGAGCAGAAAGTGTATTCAACGCGTCCGTTCTGCCATCCGCCAACACAATACGGGGAACATCCGTTCTAAATACTCTGTCGTTATCCGTTACGTGTCCGCTATATCCGCTAGCATCCAGAATCACCGCTGCACATTCCGCGCAACTCAAATCCGCTCCAGCGGAAAACGGACAACAGGGAGGAAGCCGAAACGGACGCACAGGCGTTAGTAAGCACGGAGGGAGGAAGGAATGAAACGGATGCAGGCTTGCAAAGAAAAGCTTAAAACGGAAAAACTGTTAGCAGGGCAGGAAAAGAGATCCTGTCTCGGATATTAATGATGTCTAGAGGACACAAATGCTAGAGGATGCAAAGGACATCTAGTGGAAAACCTAATATTGCCTATAAAAAGGGGGCGGAACTCACCTGGATCTCACTTTCAGTCCAGCAGCCCTGCTGTGCAGACCTCTGCAGCCTACATCTGGCTCTTGCTCTTCCACAGCATCCATTGATGTCTACCATGGATCGTACACAGTCCTTTGGTAGCCACCATTGTTTGCAAAGTGTGAAGCCATCTACAGGCTCTTTCAACTGTTCTACGGAAGAAAAGGAGGCGGCCAAGAAGGTGTCTGGGTCCGAAGATGGATCAGGAGAAGAGCGAGGATGGACTGTACAACAACGCTGATGGTGGAGCTGAGGAACGAAGACCTCATGCATTCCAGAACTTCATGAGGATGCCTCCAGCCATGTTTGACGAAGTGTGGAGGGCTGAGACCCAGGTTGACCAAGGCAAACACCAACTTCTGAACCCGCAGCCTAGACCCTGGCTCAAGGTCGCACTGACTCTGCGCACCTGGCCTCAGGGACCACCTACAGGAGCATGCAGTACGGCTGGAGGTGCCACAGAACACCAATCAGCATTGTGGTCAGAGAAGTGGTGCAGGCCATCATCGAAGAATACCTGCGAGGGAGCTCCTCCAGTGCCCCTCCACTGAAGAAGGCTGGAAGAAAGTTGCAGAGCAGTGGTATCGAGAAGTGGAATTCCCCCACACCGTTGGAGCCAGAGATGGCAAGCACGTGGCCTGCAAAGCTCCCCAGAAGCCAGTCGGTGGTCCACTTATTTCAACTACAAGACTTCTTAGCAGATCATCCTCTTCGCCATGGTCGATGCTTGACTACAAGTTCAGATGTACATCGATGCTTTCAGGCAACGGGTCAGCCTTCAGATGCCCAGGTATACAGCACGCAGTCACCTCAGGAGGGGCTGGAAACGCAACCTCATCATGGCTTCCCAGATCCAGAACCCCTGCCCAACGACACGCAAGATGTAGCCCTACTCTCATCGTGGGGAACGACGCCTTCTCCCTCAGAACCTATCCTCAATGAAGCCCTATAACTTCCAGACTCCTCACTCGTGAAGAGAGGGATCTTCCAACTACAGCTGTCAGGGCAAGGCGGGTGGTGGAGAATGCCTTTGGCATCCTGGCCAACAGGTTCCAGGTACTTTCTCACGCCATGCAGCATCGGCCAGAGACCGTGAGGAGGATCGTGAAGCTTGCTGCATCCTGCACAATCTCATGCGCACCCACTACCCAGTGTTGCAGAACAGGCTCGTGGACCTCCAACAAGGGAATGGGACATGGAGCCTGCGTGAATGGAGGCAAAGGGCGAAACGTGATAGACACTTAAGGATGGAGCAGTGGAGTGGCAAGACAGGATGATAGATGCTTAATGGATCTTCCTTCAGCCTGTCTCATCACACTGATGAGATTGGGCATGTATGTTGTGGTGGGCCTACAACATGAACAATTAATAAAAAGCTGTAAAAGAAAAATGACCCAAGTCAAGTGTCCAAAGCAAAAATAAAGTCAACAAGGTACCACCCAGTCTCTGGCACTCTTCTCGGTCACTCTGAGGCGTGCCCAGTCTCAGGGGTGAAGGGTCCAGTGTGCTGTGGAGGTGGCTGCTGCTGGAGTGCTGGTCTGAGGTACCACTGGGGTGCCTGGCCCGAGAGGACAACAGGGGACGGTGTGTTGAGGAAGGTCTCAGACAGCTGGCTCAGCCCGGTGTCGTATGTGAGAGCCCCTTCCTCCATGACATGGGGTGTCAGCCCCAATACCGATGACAGATGTACTGAAGCTGGGCTTGGCTGTGGGGTGGAGGAAGGAGCAGTGTAGTGGGGCTGTCTGGTCTGCAGCTGGGTGAGGACTGGCGTTGGTGGCATCTGTGGCATGGGTGGCATCAGTGGCACCGGTGGCATCCGATGTACCTTTGCCTGGACTGGGAAGGGCTGCCTGTGCTGCTGGACCTCCTGGTAGCCATAGCCTTGGTAGGGGAGGGCCTGTGGAAAGCCTTGGAATGGCAGTGACATCACCCGGGGTGGAGGAGCAGGCCTGGACTGGGTGGGAGCAGGTTCATCTTAGTCTGGAGGGTTGTGAAGAAGATCGGTGATTCCTGTCGTTCACCACCTGGTACTGGGTTCTGACATGTTCATGAGGGTCTGGTTGACGTAGGTGGAGGAAGGGCTTGCGGTTGGAGGATGGGCGTTGGTGTGTACCCAGCTGAGAGAGGAGATCTACGCTGCTCCTGATGGTGTCCCTGATCTCCAGCAGGACAGTGTGGCTCTGCCCCTCCGGTTCTGCCTCTCTGCCTTTCTGTGGAGAGGTGGGAGCTAGGGGTGGATGTGGGTTGGGCTGTGGTGGAAGTGCTGTCTCCTTTCTCCCACTGCATCAGGGGGTCCTCCATGCGCTCCGCCAGGGGGTAGTACAGCTGTCGGGGGGTCCTCCGTCGTGGCACGCTCACACAGATACCTGCTGTACACAGAAGCTGACTCTTGCCAGAAGAGAACTGGCTCTCAGCAGGCTGCCTGAGAGAGAGGGTTGTGGGAGGGGCTGCTCCTCGGTGGCGGATCTCACCCTCCAAGAAGCTGCACTTGGCTATCACGTAGGGTCTCCCGGTCGTGGAGCTTGACGCGTGCCTGGCCAGATTTCTTTGAGGGCAGCTTCACCCGTACCAGGTGTGCATGTGCTTCCACCAGCCGAGGAGCACCCTCCGAGTGTAGCCCAGTGCCGTCTCCGCCTTCTCTCTCCAAGCAGCCTGCTTCCTCTTGGTGTCTCGATAGAGCCTGTGTCCCTTCCGCCAAGATATTCATTCTCCCCAGCCACTCCCAGCACCTCTCATGTTCCTCTTCGATTGTGTATTGCCTCCTCTCCCCGTTCACAGCGCGTCTGCCTCTTCCTCCCTTTGGCAGGGCCATATGGTGCCTCATCAGAAGGGGTTCGAGTTGTAGGGGCTGCTCCTCCACACCACCACCAGCAGCAGCAGCAGCAACAACAAGTAGCAGCAAAAAGCAGGACCAGCAGCAGCACCAGCAGGACCAGCCAGGACTAGGAGCACCAGCAGGACAGCACGCGGACCAGGAGCACCAGCAGGACCAGAGCAGTGCCAGCAGAGTTAGCACCAGCAGAGAGCACCAGCACAGGAGCAGTGCCAGCAGAGTATGCACCAGCAGACACCAGCCACCAGAGCAATGCCAGCGAGAGTAAGCCCCGCAGAAAGCTCCACCCACAGAAGCAGCATCAGCAGAGTAAGCACCAGCAGAGCACCACACTGACCAGAAAGCAGCATCAGCAGAAGCACCCATCTCCAGAAGCAGCCATCAGCAGACGCACCAGCACCAGAAGGCGAGCCCGGGCAGCAGAGACCCAGCAGAAGCAGAGTCAGGGCCAGGGGGTGAGAGGGTGGCCCTGCCCCTCTTGCCAGGGCTGCGCAGCAGATGGCAGAGGCTTCCGTTTCTTCCCATGGTTGTTGGGTTGCTGGCTGGCTGGCTGGCAAGCTGTGTCTGGAAGCAGGTCTTTCCTCTTGAACAGGTGGACCTGCTGGAAATGGACCTGCTTGCGGCTGCTTCCCTTATTATCCGCGCGGGCCTGACGCAATGCATCCTCCCCGCATGCGCAGTGAACGCTAGGAAATCCGCTAGCTCTTCCGCTCTGCATCCGCTTCATCCGCTGGCATCCGCTCGGCATCCGCTCGGCATCTGCTCTGCATCCGGTCTTTCGTTCCACGTCCACCTTTGCTGTGCTCCCCGGAAAGCCTTGCGGATGTTCCATCCGCTCCCATCTGCTTCCATCCGCTAGGCTTCTGTGAGAGCATCCGCTTTCCATCTGCCCTACGTCCTCTCCCCCGTCCGTTCCTTTCCGAGTTTGTCCGCCTCTGGTTATGCAAAATTCCGGCACTTTTGGAGCGGATAACAACAGATGGAACATTTTGCTCGTCTGCTGTGTCCTTTTTACAAACGTTTTGCATCCGTCGGCCAATGTGACAGGGCCTTTAATACTTTGGGACAGTGAGAGGGGCAAACTGCCTTACATTCCTAGATAGGACCAATTTAAGGGCATTATTAGGAGGAGCAAATGACTGCAAATTAAAGGGAAATGCCTGAAGATGGGCTTGCTTCCCAGTGAATTTTAACCCTTTCCATCACACATATGCAGTGTTTTTGTTTTTACATCCAGTTGTCTCTTCAATTTTCCTTTTTAAATGATGCAAGATTTCTATAGAAGCTTGGTCCACTGTGTGTGAGTTCCATTGCATTGCAGCGCGGTAAAATAAGGCTTCGTTCTATTAAATTCAGTTTTATTTACTTATATCCCACATTTATAAATTCAGTTTTGAAATACAACACATTCTTGCAGCGGCAGAGCTCATGTAGCATGAACTGGAAATGATCAATAAAGCTTGGTTGCTCTTTTCAAATAGTTGGTTGCTCTAGACTAGCCATATCCAATTCCTGAAATCATTCTTCATATGTTTTAGTCTCCAGACCCCCAGTTATCTCTGTTGCTCTTTTTCTGCACTTTTTCCAAAGTCTCAACATCTTTTTTATAATGTGATAACCAAAATTGCTAACAAAATATACAGGTGATGTATTTATTTGTTTAGGGTGCTTATAGAGTCACTTACAAGAGGCCCAATTAGTCATCAAGAGAATCTATTGCTAGTCTGAGCTGGTGTAATTATAGCCATTTACAACTTTTTTGAATCAGTCTTGATTTGAATCAGTCTTGATTTCTGGTAACTGCCTGAATATGTCCCTGTAGTCTGTTGAGATTCTCAGTCATCCAAGTCACAGCTGTCCTTTGGGACACAGCTGTCCTTTGGGACATATGTCACTAGTTTTCTTTGCAAGATTTTGGTTTTGCCATTACCTCTTTCCTAAGACCAAATGTCTTAGGAAACTCTAAAAGTCACCCAGCTGACTTTCATGCCTAAGGCAGAACTAAAACTTGCAGCCTCTTGGCTTCTAACCTGGAACCTTAATTAGGGAAGAGACTCAGAATGGTATGTAGGAAATCGCCCTGTCTTAGCATTAGTCCACCTGTGCCACCCCACCTTGCTGTGAATGACATCAAGTTGGACATGCCCACTCAGTCACATGACACCACCCAGCCATGCCCAACCAGTCACTAGGAGGAACCGGTTGCCCAACCAGTGACTAGGAGGAACCAGTTGTTCAATTACTTGAATCCCACCACTAGTTTTTGTCCTTGTATTTTTAAGCATGTGACTTCTGATCCATATCGGTATGCATTGGTATGTTTATAGATGATAGGTAGATGGGCAGGCAGGCAATCACACTTGTAAAATATGAAAGACCAGGACAAAATAATAATAATAAAACATAAATAACTGTTAGTTGAAAGTAGTTGCCTGTAAAATAAGAGATCCATTCCTAAAGGAAATTGGTTGCCTGTGTGTATTTCTTCTTTTCTCTCTTTGTACAGGGGCAGATACATAGATGTAAAAATACAGACAGGCTATGTGTCCCTTCTCCTTCCAGCGGAAATAACATAAAAGAGGGGGAAAGCAGATGGGGGGAAGGAAGGGGGGAAGATCGACTGTGAATGGAAAGAAAAGGGAGAACAAAACTNAAATAACATAAAAGAGGGGGAAAGCATATGGGGGGAAGGAAGGGGGGAAGATCGACTGTGAATGGAAAGAAAAGGGAGAACAAAACTGGAAGAGAAGGAGGGGAGAGAAGGAGATTACTGGCCAAGGATGGATGGAAAAAAAGATTGCTATCTACAAGTAGAAAGTCAACAAACCACAGATTTGCTAACTGAAGGAAGAGCCCAGGTGTCTTTGGCAGTTCAAATATTACTGAGCATTGCTGCAGAGAGACAGATGGCCATTTGGCAAAGAGATGTGTCAGCTTTGATGCTTATAAGCTTTCTTTTAATGTGAACAAGTTCAATAATTGTCTTCTTAAACAGTACTGTCAAATGTCTGGACTATTGCAATAAAGATGATTATCCTTTTGGATCGTCTGCAAAAGTTGAGGATTAGAGGTATAGTTTTACAGTGGTCTTGCTCTTTCCTGAGACATCATATCCAGGCAGTGTTACTGGGGAGATATCCAGCCCTTGACCACCATAGTGTGGGGTATTTCCAAGCCCCTTCCCTACTTTAACATCTTCATGAAATACCTGGCAGGATTTTGTTCAGTTTTATAGAAGACAGCAGCAGATTTAAATGATTTTAATATTGACAGATTTTGTTGTTTTTAATGCAACTGTTGTAAACCATCTAGAACAGTATTTTTCAAACTTGGCAACTTTCAGATGTATGGACTTCATGCCTGTTGGCTGGGGAATTCTCAGTTGATCCACCTATCTTAAAGTTGCCAAGATTGAAAAACACTGACCTACAGTCATTTTAAATAGGCAGCCTATTACTAATCATAGCTATAAACTAACTAATTAAATATACTAAGTGTTTAAAAAGAATAAACAAGACAAACTTTGTATACATTAACATATTTCAGGAGTAATATAATTTGTGGGATGTGTTTATGTAGATCGAGAATGAAACTTGGTATAAGGAAATTCCCCAATTGACAGGATCCCTGAAAAACTGCTTGGTATTCATATGTTTCTCAATATTCATATATTTCCTCTTTGCTTTCCTCAGTGAACTGGAAGTATTATTTGATATATCTGTGGTAAAAACAGGATTAAAAGCATGATTTATTTCTTAATTACTCAGATCTTAAATCAACTCTTCATCCTGCCTGATTTCAAACAGTATTTTTTTAATATTCTTTCCCCAAAGGATTTGTATGTGTGCAATATATTATTCATAATTAATGTGGTATCACAGGATGACTTACATGTATGAAATAGTAATTAGAGATCCAACAGCATAAGATTGTTTTAAACCCACATGTTGTTCAGTGGCAGCATATATATTTTCAGTGAGAAGTGAAGTAATAAAGTGGCTTCTTCAATTAATAATATCAGGTTTATTTCTCTTTAAACAAATTTTTTGTCATTAGGATTACATTTAATACATAATCAATTTATTTCTCAGTAAGCTGTTTAGTGATTCAGCCCAACTGATTTGTTATTTGTTTAGCAATTACTGATATACAAAATTAGTTTAAATAAAGCAGCAGTATATATGTATATAAGATTTGTAGACAATATAGGAGATAATATATTAAATTAAGATAAAACCATAATAAAATCACCATAATATGGAGCCATAGAATTACATAGAATTATCCACCCAACTGATAATAAACAATGAGATTAATATGATACTTTAAATTCTGAGGATTTCCCCCTCCCCCTCATATTCTCTCACAGCGGTTCTAACAATAGTTCAGTAAAATAGATAAATAAATAGTGTTGTAACTTTCTGAGATGTATGTGTTTACATGAGTCCATCTTGTGAATTGATAGCAAAAGGTGAAAATTGAATCAGGCAGTTGATTTAACTCAGTTTTTAAGGCAAAAGCACCTCACTCCTATCCCCATTTCTATGATTTATTCCTGTTTTGCTATAAGGAGCCTTTTGTAGGATTAGTTCACAAAAAAACATTGCAACTTGAGTTCAGAAAAGTAGTTTGCCTCCCCTTACTTCTCAAACATAGCTAGCATCTTCACCTTCCATTAACATTGTGGGCATCTCCATATGAGTCCAGAATGGATTCTTGCCATAATTGAAACATAGAAGTGGAGAGGATTTAATACTGTTATGTGACACACAGCAGGCCTTGCTTGGTGAAGGCTGTTGCAGCATTGCAAAAGCTAAATTTAGATGTGTTGGAAAGAGTAAGTGGGCCTTGTCTTTCATGAATTTCTGCCTTGCTTGTGACTGTTTCCTCATTATTCTTTTTTTTTTTAATTTGGAGCATGAAACAGATTTAAATGAATGGAGACAGGAGATGTGGAAAAGAGGAAATGAAGCTGGGTTCCGATTAAATTCTGGATACCTCTTAGCCATTATTGATGTCTGTAATCCTCAGTCACCTGCACTGTTCATTGTTTGAGGTAGCTGCACTGCAAGTTAGACTTGGGAAAATGGGACTTTTATAAGAAGTAACATGCTATGTTGCTGTTGGAGAGAAACCTGCTTCTTAAATTTTCCTTCTGTGACTTGGGTACACAGCTCAGCAAACTGCAGACTTAATTGTTTTAGCAGGTCATTTTCCTTTTTACTGTGAAAAAAATATCCCCCCCCCCATTACATTTTGTGTGTGCCAAAAATATTACTGCCTTAGTTCTAAAACAGATATGAATAAATAAATAGCCAGGTTATTACAAGCTACAACCAAGATGATAATAGTTGAGTGGTCTTTACATATGTATGAACAAGAGCTTGGGGAACATTTTCTGCTGGAAAAAAAATAAAATGTAGATAATTCTTGCATTATATACAGTCAGTTACATTGCAGCAGCATATTGATTGATTGATAAGGCACCACCAAATCTGTATAAACTCTTAGTCCCATAGATAGACTGCCTCTGATATGATTCATCCCCAACTTTCAGCCTTTCTAACAGTGTACTTAAGGCCCTGTCACACTGGCACGAATGGATTGCCCAATATTTGTAAAAAGACCACAGCGGACGAGCAAAATGTTCCATCCGTTGTTATCCGCTCTCAAAAGTGCCCCAATTTCATAAACCAGAGCGGACAACATGGAAAGGAAAGGACGGGGGGAGGACGTAGGGGTGGATGGAAAGCAGATGCCTCCACGGAAGCCTAGTGGATGGGAGCGGATGCCACATCCACAAGCTTCCAGGGGAGCACAGCAAAGCGGACGTGGAACAGAAAGAGCGGATGCAGAGTGGATGCCGAGCGGAATGAAGCGGATGCAGAGCGGAAGCCTAGCGGATGCCTAAGAGGATGCCTAGCGTTCACGTGCGCATGCGGGGAGGATGCATTGCATCAGCCCGCGGTTTAAAGGGAAGCAGCTCGCAAGCAGGTCACCATTCAGAGGAAAGACCTGCTTCCAGACACAGCTTGCCCAGCAGCAGCCAGCCAGCCAGCAACCCCAACACCATGGGAAAAACGGAAGCCTCTGCCAATCTGCTGCCACCCCTGCAAGGGACAGGGCCAGCCTCCCCCCCTGGCCCTGACTCTGCTTCTGCTGGGCTTCTGCTGCCCGGACCTTGCTTCTGGTGCTGGGTCTTCTGCTGATGCTGCTTCTGCAGGTGGTGCTTCTGCTATGCTGCTTCTGGTGGTTGCTTACTCTGCTGATGCTGCTTCTGGTGGTGGTGCTTCTGCTGATGCTGCTTCTGGGTGGTGTGCTTCTCTGGGCTTACTCTGCTGGCACTGCTCCTGTGCTGGTGCTTCTGCTGGTGCTTACTCCTGCTGGCACTTGCTCCTGGTGCTGGTGCTTTCTGCTGGTGCTTACTCTGCTGGCGTTGCTCTGGTCCTGCTGGTCCTGCTGGTTGTTATTCTGCTGTGCTCCTGGTCCTGCTCGTGTACCTGTGGTGCTCCGGTCCTGCTGATGCCTCTGTCTGCTCTTGGTGCTGTGGTGCTCCTGGTCCCTGCTCTGCGCTCTGCTGCTGCTGCTGGTCCTGCTGCCTGCTTTTGCTGCTACGTTGTTGCTGGGCTGCTTGCTGCTGCTGCTGGTTATGGGAAGCAGCCCCTACAACCTCGAACCCTTCTGCATAGCCCTGCAAAGGGAGGAAGAGGCAGAACGCGTGAACGGGAGAGGAGGCAATACACAATCGAAGAGGAACGTGAGGAGGGTGCTGAGTGACTGAGGGAGAACAGTAATTTTTGGCGAAGGACACAGCCTCTATCGAGACACCAAGAGGAAGCAGTCTGCTTGGAGAGAGAGGCGGAGAGCCTGGCTACAACTTCGGAGGTCTCCCTCGGCTGGTGGAAAACACCATGCAACCCTGTACGGGAAGCTGCACCTGAAAAAATCTGGCCAGCCACGGTCCTCAGTGACCGGAAGATCTACATGATGGCAAGTGCAGCTTCTTGGAGGGTGAGATCCGCCACTGAGGAGCACCCTCTCACAACCCTCTCTCTCAGGCAGCCTGTTGAGAGCCATTCTCTTCTGGCAAAGAGTCAGCTCCGTGTCCAGGAGGTAATCTGCGGAGCGTGCCACGACGGAGACCCCCGACAGCTTGTACTACCGTGCAGAGCGCGTGGAGACCCCCCTGACCGCAGTGGAACAAGGAGAGGGCACTTCCCACCAGCCCAACCCGCATCCACCCCAAGCTCCACCTCCCAAGAAAGGCAAAGAGGCAGACCGGAGGGGCAGAGCCACACTGTCCTGCTGGAGATCAGGGACACATCAGAGCAGCGTAATCTCCTCTCTCCACCTGGTACACACCAATGCCCATCTCAACCTCAAGCCCTTCCTTACCTACGTCAACCAACCTCATGAACATTCGGAACCCCAGTACTAGGTGGTGAAGAACAGGATCACCGATCTTCTTCACAACCTCCATACCAAGCTGACCTGTCCACCCGTCCAGACTCTTCCTACCCCAGATGATGTCACTGCCATTCCAAGGCTTTCACAGGCCTCCCTACCAAGGCTACGGCTACCAGAGGTCCAGCAGCACAGGCAGCCCTTCCCAGTCCAGCACAGGTTATCGGACACTACGGTGCCACTGATGCCACCGATGCCCCCCACAGATGCCACCCACCCACCGATCACCGATGCCAGTCCTCACCCAGCTGCAGACCAGACAGCCCCACTCACTTCTCCTTCCTCCACCCCACAGCCAAGTGGCCTCAGACATCTGTCATCGGATGGGTGACACCCCATTCATGGAAGAAGGGCTCTCAAATCATGGTCTGAGCCAGGCTGTCTGAGAGCTTCCTCAACACAACGTCCCTGTGTCCTCTCAGGGCCAGCACCCAGTGCGCCTCAGACCAGCACTCCTGCAGCACCACCTCCACAGCACCTGGACCCTTCACCCTGGACGATGGAATGCCTCCAGTGACCAAGAGAGTGCCAGAGACTGGTGGCTACATGTTGACTTTATTTTTGCTTTGGACACTTGACTTGGGTCATTTTTCTTTCACAGCTTTTTATTAATAAAGATTATCTTTGCTTCACACACTTGCTTCATTATTTTTGTCAATAAATCTTGGTGAACTTTTAGAATGTTTGCATGCTCACACGCTTGCTTCATTTGTTTTGTCAATAAAATCTTGTGGAAACTTCTCTACAAATGTTTGCATGCCTTGCATGTTTGTGGGAATGGTAAGGATAGCAGTGGATGGCAGGGATCCGTGGGATGGGTATAGCTCTGGACAGTGGATACCTTGTGGATGGGCAGGGGAATACTTTTGGATGGTAATTAGTTGTGATAGATAACTCCAGTGCAAGCATAGTGGGACTGTATGTCCACCTCCAGTGCCACAACTATGGCCCCTTTATTATCAATATAATTAATATTCATCCACACTGTCACATACACAACTCTTGTTAAATGCCTGTTGTTGTAGGCCACCCAACATACATGCCCAATCTCATTCAGTGTGATGAGACAGGCTGAAGAAGCATCATTAAGCATCTATCATCCTGTCTTGCCACTCCACTGCTCAGCTGGGGTTGCACCAGTGTCTCAAGAGGTTGCGCTCTTCTTCCTTCATGTGACGCTCTGTTGGGGCCTTGCAACATCCTTAGTGTCATCAGTTTCACCCTTGCCTCCATTCCCCAGCTCCATGTGCCCATGTGCTTGTTGAGGTCCACGAGCTGTTCTGCAACACTGGGTAGCGGTGCGCATGAGATTGTGCAGGATTGCAGCAAGCTTCCACGATCCTCCTCACGGTTTCTGGCGATGCTGCATGGTGTGAGAATACCTGGAACTGTTGCCAGGATGCCAAAGGCGTTTCACCACACCACTTGCCTGGACCAGCGTAGTTTGAATCCTCTCTTCATGGGGAGCATCTGAGGTGTAGGCTTCAATAGGTAGTTCTGAGGGAAAGAGTCATCCCCACGATGAATAGGGCACATCTTTGCGTGTGTTGGCAGGGGTTTCTGATTGGAACCATGATGAGGTTGCTTCCAAGCCCCTGCCTGAGTGACTGCGTTGTATACCTGGCATCTGAAGATGAGCCGTTGCCTGAAGCATCGATGTAATGAACTTGTATCAGCATCGACCAGGCAAACGAGGATGATGCTGAAGAAGCCCCTGTAGTTGAAATAGTGGACCCGACTTGGCTGCGCTTTCATGCCCCGTGCTTCATCTATGGCTCCAACGGTGTGAGGGAAGTTCACTTCTGAAGCACTGCTCTGCAACTTCTTCAGCCTTCTCAAGTGGAGGCACTGGAGAGCTCTCCAGGTATTCTTCATAGGCCTGCACACTTCTCTGACCACAATCCTGATGGTTTGTGTGGCACTCAGCCATACTGCATACCTGTAGGTGGTCCCTGAGGCCAGGTGTGCAGAGCCATGCCATTGAGGCCGGGTCCAGCTGGCCGGAGTTGGTGTTGCCTTGGGTCAACCTGGTCTCAGCCGCTGCACAACTGTCAAACATGGCTGGAGGCCTCATGAAGTTCTGAATGCACGAGGTCTTCGTTCCTGAGCTCCACCATCAGCTTGTTTACAGTCCGTACTCTGCTCTCTCCAATCCATCTTTGTACCCAGACCACTTCTCGGCGCCTACTTTTTTCCGTAAACAGTTGAAAGAGCCTATAATGTCGCACTGTTGCAGAACGATGGTGGCTACCAAAAGACTGTGTTACATCATGGTGAATCAATGGATTGCGTGAAAGACAGGAGCCAATGAAGCTGCAGAGGTCTGCACGCAGGGCTCTGGACTGAAAGTGAGATCCCGTGATTTCCTCCCCTTTTTATAGGCAATATAGGTTTTCCACAGTGTCTTTTGCATCCTCTAAGCATTCTCTAGACATCATTAATAATCGAGATAGGTCCCTCTGCTACATTTTTTCCGTTTAAATGCTTTCTTTGCGAGCTGCCATCCGTTTTCTCCTTCTCCGTTCCGTGCTACTATGCTTGCGTATGCCTTCTGAGCGTCACGTTTGCACTTCCTGCCCGTGTGTCCGTTTTCCGCTGGAGCGGATTTGAGTTAGCGCGGAGATGCACACGATGCCCCTAAGCAGATATAGCGGACGCGTAACAGAGTGAACGAGATGTAGAAACGGAATGTTCCCGTATGCGTTGTGGTTGCAGGAAACGGACCGCAATTGGAAATAACATTTTTCCCGCTCAAGAGCGTTTGAGCAGCTCACAAAAACTTTTTGAGGCGCGATGGAATCCTCAGTCGATGGATTGCTGACGGATAGAGAAGGATGAAAAATGGAGGCAGTGAGTACAAGAACGGATGAAATCGCATTAAACGCAATGGATGGCAAGTGTTTTTCCTTTCCGTTTTACATCCTCTTTCTCATGCCGTGGTGCAGTGTGACATGGGCTTTATGTGTATTGTAATTGAATCCATCCATCTAGCTGATGTACATTCTTTTTTCCTTTTGTCTTTCCCAGCATTATTGACCTCTCAAAGGACATGACTTTGCAAAGTATGTCTAAAATAGGATAATCTGAGATCATTAAGTGGTGGGATTGATTTGATCTGTTTGTTGATTTTCTTATCTATCCAGATAATTCTCAGCATCTTCTCCAAAACCAAATTTCAAAAAAGTTAATGCTCTGCTTTCTTTCTTCTTCAGAGTCCAAATTCACTTATCTAAAGTGTCACAGGGAGATACCATGGCTTGCGCAATTCTGATCTTTGCAGGTATAAACATCATGATCATGATATCTGAATGTCTTTTTCAAGGGTGTTTTGATTGTTGTACTTTCTTGACTATTTGTTCCTTTACTGTTGATGTATGATCCTAAAAGGCAGAAGATAATCTGCCACTTCATTTGTCAATTTTAAGTCTGTTTTTTGTACCTGTTATCATTAGTCTAATCTTCTTTATATTTAATATTATTCCCCTTTTTCATGGTATTTCTTAACTTTCATGACTAGAGCTTTTAGATAATTTGTGTTCTCAACTATTAGAGTAGTATCATCAGAATACCATGGGTTATTTATGTTTCTTCCTGTAATTTTAAGATCATACTCATTTTCTTCCAGTTTAGCCTCTCTCGGTATATATTCTGCGTATAGGTTGAATAAGTAATGGAAGAGTATGGGTCTTTCTAATCAATCTACGGTCAATCTGCTTCACCATATTCCATCCAGAGGGTGGTTTCCTGCACTGTGTATAAATTTTTGCATGAGAACAGTAAGATCTTCTGGGAGTCCCATTTTCCTAAGAATATCATATCGCTTGTCATGATGGATATAATCAAAGGCCTTTCTTTTGATATATTGATTTGTTTTGGGTATTCCTTGGCTTTCTCATTTATCTACTATGGACTAGCAATCCCGTTTGTTCCTTTTATCTTTTCTAACACTAGCTTAAATATAGGGCATCTCCTTTTCTAGATTGAGCTCTACTCTATATTGAATTATTGTAAGCATCATTTTGAATTAAGGGCATGAAATTTTGTGTATCCTGTTAAGCCTTATTAAAGTTTTTTTTAAAAAAATCATTTCACATTTCCTCAATTTCTCTGCTGAAAATGATGGATATATGGTTGAGATCATCTGTATTTCCCACTTTACTAATGGTAGAGCTTATTTGATTTTCATGTAGTCATATTGTCATCCACGCATATAGCTGCTATTTTGGCTGTTTGTATTGGGTTAACAAAATTGGCAGAAATTGGAAAATCATTATTCTGCTTCATTTCTGTGTCATAGGCCATGCAGTCAACTACATTTTCCTCCTTATTTCCAACTTGGACACACCTGCTATTATCATAAGTAGCACATCAGATTTCAGATTGACCCTTGACCATAAAACTTGTAAATTTCCTCTTCTGCATCTGTAGTTGGAGCATAAATATGAATAGACTTCATAGGCACATTAAAGGGTTGATGTCTAATTGATATTATTCAGTCACTGACTGTATTGTACTCAAGTACTGTTTTTGTTGTATCTTTTCTGGGTACAAGAAGACTAATGCAATTTTTTCTTCTTTTTCAATGGCTTGAGAACTAACATCTTCTGTATGAAAGTGTAAAGTTCTGGTCTCTTTTAATTTCCAATGCCTGGCATAGCAATATGCTGTTGATTCATTTCATCTTTTGTTGTGTTGAGCTTTCCCATGTTCATACTACTTGCATTCTGTATTCCCACATTAATTCTGTCTTTTTGCAGCTTCAGATTCCCTACATGGCACTAAATGTCCTGAAGACTTTCATCTGTTCTTACCATAAACATCCTTGGCACTAAAAAAGATTCATAGTTCTACCTCAGTAACATGTGAAGACAATCCAACCTAAGGAGCTCACCAGTCAGCACTATGTAGTCAGGAACAATATTCAGTATGTGTCCAGAAAATAAACAAATATTGGGCATGGAAACATTAATTTTCCTTGGAAATATATCTTGGACTATAAAGAGTTTAAAGTGGAATATAATAAATGTGACTTACTGAACATAGCAGGCAGATGAAACTGGATTGTGGGAGGATATACAATATACTAGAAGGATGAGCTCAAGTTGCATCATGGACCATCTGTAAGACATGGAATGAAGCAGTCTTGTGGTCTTTGAGGTTAGCTGAGACTGCCATTTATTCTATTCCTTACACCCAGCCTAAAAATCAAGAGAACACTGAGGGAATCCACCAATTACATATATAAAATTTCCCTTTGTTGAAGAGTTGCCAAATCCAACTCTGATTATTTTAAGAGAAGGTTTTGACATACCATAACTGCGCTAGTGCTGATTGGTATGTATGGAATATTTTTTAAATGTATATATTGTGGATACAAATGAAATGTTCAAAAGCACACTTATACAGGGGTTATCTTCTGTCTGCATAACAGATCAGAGCATTGTTTGGTTTAAAGTATTGTCTGCATTAAATAAGATGTAATAAACAGCAGATTTTCAATTAGGTATAATTAGTAGACAATTTTCGTACATACTTCTTACATCTTTGTATTCATATTCCTCTGTAACTATTTATCATTTTACAAACATTGAGATTTAGATCTCCAACCACCCTCCACCAAACATCAATGAAATCAAATTGTATTTTGCTAATTGTTACTGGAAGGCATACCTAAAGATGTATTTATCTGTAACTGAAAAGGCTAACTAGCAAGCCACATACCCCAATATTGTGGTATCTTGTTTTCCTTTATTCTAAATATATATGCTTCAATATTCTCATAAGAAACATGGTTGTGTAGAAAGAATGTTAAATGTTTTGTAGCAAAGCATGGTCTAAAAAGAGTTTTGATGGTCTTCAGAAGGTCATATTTTTCTATTTAAGATATGGGTTTCTTTTCTAGCCAAATAAAGTTTGAAACAAGATTATATAGGACAAGGCTGTCAAACTCCCAGCCCCTGGACCAGATGTTTCACACGCTGACCATGCCCACACCAGTTTTGGCAAAGGGAGAAAAAGTCCTGATACATCACATAACGCCACTGTCATGATGTAAGTTTGATCTAAGGGTTGGGAGGGTGGCAATGTCACATGCATGAGTATGGCTTGTATCACAATGCCCTGCCAATATCGATACAGACTTGGACAATGCTGGTTTGCAACCCTTGAAATACTGTGTATCAGAGGTAACAGCAGGATGCCATGTGCATTAGACAAGCGGTCTTCTTTTTTCAGGCTCACTTCTCTCCATCACTCTGTTACCAAAACTCCTTTTGCAACACTGACAACTCTTTGAAAAAGGCACCCCCAAACCTTTGTTTGGGGGATTGGGAGGACTGAGGACTGAAATGGGTAACCTAGACATTGCAGAGGCCTAAGGCCCTTAAACCCCTCCCCAAATGTGGGTGATATTCTCCATTCTTTTTAAATCTAAAAGAAACCAAAAAGATATATTCCACCCATTCTGATAAGAACTTGGTATTACTGGCCACAATCACTGTCCCTGTAAGAAGCCAAAATAATAACCATTCTTAAAATGCATAGTGAGAAAAAACTGCTGCATGTTTGATTCATACTGTTAGGTCAGGTTTTTTGATACTGAATGGAGACAGGCACTTTTTAAAAAAATCCAGTATTGATTGTACAGATTTTCAGGGGCTGAAACTTGAGTTAGAAATAACATTCTAAGATTTTAATTTATTTAAAAAGTTTTAAGTATTAACTAAAAGTATAAACTAAGAAGGAAAATAAGAAAAAGTATCTCATATTTTATATTTATCAATTGTCACTGGCTTACTAATGAATTTATTACTTTAATATGAGCAATATGCTATTTGTAAGATATCACAAAATCTCTGCCTCCTTTTTCAAAGCATGTAGATCACACATTTCCAAAAACAATTATTTGACTTCTGGAATAATACCACTTTCCAATGTTTAAATAATACTTTTAGTCACAGTCCATGCTCAAAACAGCCATAATTCCTGATAAATAGATTCTGAAGCTTTGGTATATAATTCAACTTTACAGAAGATGGACAGCATTCAATTTAATAAAATAAATAAGCATCTTTAACATTTAAATATCTTACCATAAATCTTTAAATGTTTATTAAGTTTTATTATAGTATTTCCCCCCCTCCACAATACTAAATGTTTATATGACCTTATCACATCAGTCAGAGAACTTTCAAATTTCTTACATATCCAGCATAGAAAATCTGCTGTCCATCTTTCAGATACATTCTTTGGACAGTCCAATACACCTTAAATACAATTTTTGGCTTATCAAACTCAAATCCATAGATACCATTTTAACATTTGTAAGGACATAAAGCCATTGATGGATTTTGTTAGAAATTCTAGTTTTTTAGTCCATGCTTGAAAATATCCCAGAAATGTCAACTTTAAAATATTTTTGAATTTTTGACAGACATATAATATAGGTTTTATTTCTATTATTTCTATTCATAATTGCATTTATCTTCACTTTGAGGCATCTCCATGCTTTGTGGACTGTCAGCCACAACAAAACATGTAGAAACCAGAGATGTTGAGCATCATGTAAATTAGGGATCAATAATGAAATGGTTTGATCTTCTCAATAATATCACTTATCTTTTTTTGTTTTGAAATAGCACCACCTGTTGTAAACAGGAAGCATATTTTTAGATTGCATATGGTAAAAGCTGGCCCATGTCTGACATAGGAAAAGGTTCAGACAAAGCAAAAAGATACAAACTACACGTGTACAGGAAATATAGTCTCTTTATTTCATCAGCCAGCATGTCTTGAGAATTTATTTTGATAGATTCATATAAATACTGCCTGTGATTTGTAGCATTCCATTAATAGAATTGAATTGGTTTAGATGTCCTGTTATTGAAAGAACACACACAAACACATATGCACACATAGACACATACATATATACATACGTATACATTAATTCAAGTATTCTAACTTCTTGGTGGTAATTGTTTTGATGCTGCTACAAAACCAAGATATGTTTGGCCAAAAATGTACTAGTATGCTATATAAACTTATAAGCAGTAAGCCCTAAGGTGATTTTAAGGCCTTTTCTTTAAAATGCTGCTGCTTCTCCCATTCCCCCTCACCCCAAAAAAGATCAGTAATGCAAACATTGATATGATCAGTCTTATGTTGCTTGTTATCCCCTCTTGCAGGATCTGTTCTTTTATGGGCTTCACAGTATCTTTAAGTCACAGGCTGTAATCCTTTCTATATCCCATTTTTCTCAGACAGGGGTGTCAAAATGGCGGCTGCAGGCCCGGATGCATCACACGCTGGCCATGCCCACTCCCAGTTTTGCAAAGGGAGAAAAAAGTTGCGATATGTCATGTGATGATGTGTCTTCGCAAGTTTGACACCCCTGTTCTAAGAAAATCACAGATAATTAAAACTTTCTTTAATAGTAATGTAGTAGCATTGTACAAACTATGTACTAATAAATGTATTATTTATTACATACATTAAACTATGTATATAATATATATATATAAATTATTATATAATATATTATAATTATTATAATATAATAATTATATATATTACATATAAGTATATATATATACTTTAAAGGTATAATGTACCTTTAAAGAGGTACACACTAAAATCTACCCTTCTGTATTTAATCAACAGAAAGATTTTAGCTTATTCCATATCCCTTTTCATTCCCCCCCGCACACACTGTCTATTCAAGAATAGTCGGTTCCCTTTCTCTCCTCTTCCCTTCTCTGACTCTCTCCAGGCCTCTGAGCTTTCTGGCAAACTTCTTCATAAGCAATTCCACTTAAAACCCTTATTTGCGTTCTGACAGAATAAGAAAGTCTGTCTGTGCCACCACCACGACTGCAGTAATGATGACAGCTAGGATGGTTAAAAGTTCAGAATATATCTCATTTTGTTCAGTGCATTCAAGGAAAACACAAGCAGTGTTGTTTTCTTGGATCATCATAACTCTGAAATAAGGAAACCAGCTGTGCAAATGACTATAATCCTTGTCAGTCGGAGAGGTAATGGGGAATCAATGAAGGATGTTCATACAGTTCATGTAAACTCTAACTCATTCCTTAAAGCTAAACTAAAGGGAAAGTTTTTGATATTACTTCAGGTTTTATAGGACTGAACCATGACTGAACGCTGGTGGGACTCAGATGCTGCCCAGTGTTAAAATCACAATAACAGAAAATCTCTTGGCTTATAGAAAACTCTCAGACTTTTCTTTATTTCATATTTGAAAATTTGGGGATTCTAGTTTAAAAATCATATTCTAAATTGCAATCCCTCCCATCATATTCTGGGCAGTTATTTTAATAAGGATGAAATTGTACAGTTGTAGGCATTTTCTGAGCATTTTAAAGGTTCTAAGCTTGCTTTCACAATGGCAGAATGGGAAAGAAGGTGTATTTTTGCCAAAATCACCTGTGATTGGCTCCTTTTGTAAATCTGTGATGCTGAACTGATTTTCCTGCTTAGCCTTAGTGCAAAGCTTTAGAAGAGCATGACATATTCCTCAGCCTGCCCTGTCCTGCTGAAAATGCAATCACCTTGGTATCAAAAGTAGTGATTTCCTTCCCTGCACTGGCACAAGCAGACCAGCCTCCTGCTGCGCCTCATTCCATCTTAGACAAATGTCTGTCTTCCAGTTGGCTGGCATACACTCTAGTGGGCATAACCCTCATCTCCATTTTCTGCTTTCAACAACCATTTCATATTGGACTGCTGGGCTGCCTGCCCTGAAAAGCTGAACATTTGTTTGGATTTTGTTCTTTTTTACAGGCTCCATAGTAAAATGATGAAATGCTATTTCTTTGTCCTCCTTTTCATTTTCACTGGGTAAAATAGACAACGGCTGTGCCAAGTTTCCTCTCCTAGCCCAAGTGACAAGAAGAACTGTAAATTGGTTGTCATCCTGAATAAACTTGCCCACAGAACAGGAAGTAATTGGGGCTTGTATGGGGAAAAGAAGCAAGGATTCCAGCAATGGGGGATTGTATTAACCACTCTCTGGGCAGAAAACCTGGCCATCCTGCTGGGCAAAGTGGATGAAGAGATTGAAATTCTGAAAAGCACTTCTTAATCTGGCTTCATTTCCAACCGTTTTAAACCCAGGAGACGAGCAACTGAAGGTTGCAACATAGAAAAGCCTGCAGATTTAATAATATTAGTAAATCAAGAGATTCTAAATGTTAAGGGGAAGGGAAGAGAATAAATACGTAAGTGCAGTTGGCTTCCCAAAATATTCTGGAATAATAAAAATTAGAGTTGACTTTTACAGTAATAGCAGGTGATTGTACTGGATTGGTTGTTTTAGGAAGTAAGCAGAGGCAGGAGTGGGATTCTACCAGTTCACACCTATTCACAAGAACCGGTTGTTAACATTCTAAGCAGTTCAGAGAACCGGTTGTTAGAAAAAATTACTGGCCTAATCCTGTAAGGAAGACAGGAAGGAAACATTCTGGTGTTGCTTACAGAAACTGTCTCTCCATTAGCCCTTATTACATTCTTGGCAGGACTAGACTCCCTGTCTCTGGAACTTCTCTGGAGTTTTTTTCCCCTCCTTTGCTGGTACTTTGCTTGTGTGGAATGACCANGGCGAGGAGATGCGTGCCTCGATGTGAGTGATATTGAGTTGGCCACACCCAGCCAATAACATGACCACTAAGCCATGTTCACCCAGTCACATGCCCACCAAGCCATGCCCACCACTTAAGCTATGCCCACAGAACCGGTTGTTAAAAATTTGAATCCCACTCCTGAGCAGAGGGAATGAGAGAGTCCAGGCTCTGAGCTCACTGAGGAAGTAAAGAGGGAAGCTAACAGGAGTTGCTAGAATTGTTGAACAGGAGGGGCAAAAAGGTAGGGGTGTGTGTGTGTGAGAGAGAGAGAGAGAAAGAGAGAGGGAGAGAGAGAGAAGAGGGTGTCCTGAAAAATTGTATTTTGAGGAGAAAGAGAAAAAAAAAGCTAGTTGTTGATTGCAAGGAGTGTCTTCTGAGAAATGTCCATTGTCCATTGTGGTAATTAAGTGATTGCCTTCTTCTCAATAAGAAGGAAGCTAAGAAGAAACAATGAGATTTAATAGGGACTTTTTGTGGGGAGAGATTTAAGGCAAAGTCCATCACAAATTTTACCTTCACAAGGGAAATGCATTTGGCTTAAAGTTCAATAAGAGGGCTTTAAATGACCCCTGAAGGGAATGAAAATTAAAACTCTGAAGTAAGGACTTTTCTGTAAATAGTTACAGAGTCCCATTTCATCCACTTCTCCATTTCTACATGTATAAAACTTTATCTAAAGTAAATGAACTCCTTTCTTGAGATGAGGTTGCGTTTTGAATATGACTGTACAGAGAAGATGCAGCAGAGCAGATTGACATCATCATAGTAAGCCAGGACTATTACAGTAACAAGCAAAATGTAGGAAGAGACCAACTGTTATGAATCCTAGTTGCCACTCCATCATCTTCTGGTACACTCTGACCCCCTTAAAATGACCTTGTACTTTTAAAGGAGCATGAGGTTACAATGATGGACATCTTGTCCGAAAAAACTAATTGTACTTTCCATGAAATTACTGGCTTATCTTGCCAACAACTTTCTCTTCCAAAGGCTGGATGAAGGACTTCATAAGTAAGGTAGACTTGATGAGAAAATGGAAATGGTGTTACTGCTGAAGGCATGCCACGCTTTTAAAGATTTTCAAAATCTCTGTTTCTGTCAGTGAAAATGGAGCCTGGATAGGCCACGCACAAACTCCCCGGGCTCTGTTTTCGCTGGCAGAGAGTTGCAGGAGGTTGTTCATAGCCGAAAATAAAGCCTTGTTGAGTGACGTGGAGCTGGCCATGCCCACCCTGGCCATGCCCCCCACAGCTCTCCGAGGTCAAACACAACACTTATGTGGTCCTTAATAAAGTTGAGTTTGACACCCCTGGTCAAGGACTACCTGTCTTACAGTATAGAAATTTAATTTTGAGTGATCATTTTCATTCTTATGTCTACTCTGCTTATGTCTACTCTCTATTTAGATTTTTTTTTAAAATTCACCTGGATAATGTGCATTCTTAGCTTGGAAAACAATTCTTTGCAGAATTATTTTTTGAACAATGCTAATGCTTTCATGCTATTGCATGATTTGAGCTGGAGTCATGGGAGGTCAATAATACCCAATCTTCAGTTATGGAAAAAATTGTGCTTAAATCCCTTGATTTAAATCCATCTCAAATGAACATACTCAGGTGTTCAGCTTCATCAGGGAAAAAGAGTTGTTTCTACTGATCCATGAGATCTACTAAAGCTATAGTAGAAAGCTTACTGAAATAATTTTTCTAAAATAAACATTAAAGAAACATACATTCTGCCTCTTTTGAAACCATTGTGGAGATAGCTGATGTAAGAAGAATGATGGAAGCACTTTTATTGAGCTAGTTTAGATTTTTCCAGGCCAATGTGGGGAAGGCAAAAAACAGCCTTGGACTTCTGCAGGAATACGTGTGTGCAGTATTTTCCCACATAAACCAGCAGTGTTTTGGAATCTACCTCCTTTCTTCCTGCTTCTGGCATGTTTCTAAACACATTAGAAAAACAAAATACAATTTCAGCATCCTCTCTTTCCTGGGGAGCTAACTCTATAAAAGACAAGACTAGAACTTCTTAGTAATTGGGGAATTGTGAAAAAGATGCAACCTGGCCAGTTGCATAGCTTAAATGTTATATTTGGCGTTGTGTACATTATCAGGACCGCCTGCTTTTCATTCCTTTGTATTCTGGTAATAAAGCACAGTGTCTCTGGTTTGGGATTTTTTTAGAAATATTCCTGTGCTATGGACCCCCTCCTCAAGTCATTGTATAGTGTCTTTAGCATTTCAGAGCAATCTAATGTGTGTTTGCATAACCTTAGTGCTCAGTGTAGAAGAATGTATTGCAGTTTATTACAACAAGTGCTGAATACCCCTTCAAAGAAATAAACAAAGCACCCCTAGAAACCATCCAACAAAACAGGATGCTGCATAGTGTTTACAGTGAACTGCATGACTTTCTTGTGGGTTTGGGTCTATCAATCTGTTCAGTATCCCCAGCATGAAGCCAATTTACCAAACACATAAGGGTATGAACTGTATCAACATATGAGGAGCTTGTTGTATGCATTCTCTTTTAAATGGACATTTTCCATTGACCATGCAGCCTTCTTTCAAAGGGATGGGACACCATGTCTTTGCTTTCTGAAAAGCTGAATTCTAGTAGACATTAACTATGTATTTATGGACAGTGATCTTCTCTCAATTTGGTATCTTTGGTACCCTCTAGAAGTGTGGGACTTAAGTTCCAATTATTCAAAAGCTAGTATGCCAGCACATTAATTTGCTTTAATTCATTGTTTCAACCCTTCCAATTCCTATAGCATTGAAATTAGTTGACTGGACAAAAGTTAAAAATACTTTATTTATATAAATAAATTATTATTGTACGGTATTACATACATTATATAAACTACATAATGTACAGTAACTGAGATAGTCTTTACAATTCTTTCCCTTCCCTTTGCTCTCTTTTATTAAATAAAGGCAAAAGGTTTGTGGTTAGGTTGTTTGTTTGGCATTGTTTGTGCCTTTGAATCAGTCTTAACTTCAAGTGACTGCCTGGACAAGTCCCTGCCTTCTTGGCAAGACTTCAGAAGTGGGTTTGCCATCACCTTTTTCCTAGCACTGACAGAGTAACTGGGCCAAGGTCACCCAGCTGGCTTTGTTCCTAGAAGTTTAAGTCTTTTCTTTAAGAAAATCTCTTTGAGCATGAAAAGAGTACAATTCTAAGGAAATGTTTTTCTAACTTTGGTTCTTACTTGTAACAGCTCATTTGGCAAATTAGATCTCACATCTGCAGCAATATGTTGCAAAGGCTGATCTATTCTATCACTAATCTTTCACAACCGGGTATCTTCTGGATACGTTGAAGTACCAATCCAGAATTTCTAAGCAGAGTAACTATGGTTTTTTTACCATGTTTTACAATGCCAATACTTATGTTCATAGTGTCTGCATGCATGTGTCACATTATTAGGTGTCAGAAAGTAACAGAATAACAGATTTGGAAGGAATCTTGGAGGTCTTCTAGTCCAACTCCCTACTCAGCAGTAGACCCTATACCATTTCAGACAAATGGTTGTCCAATCTCTTCTTTAAAACCTCCAGGGACGGAGCATCCACAATTTCTGAAGGCAAGCCATTCCAATGATTCTATCAGGAAACTCCTGCTTAGTTCTAGGTTGCTTGTCTTCTTGATTAGTTTCCATCCATTGTTTTTTGTCCTGTCTTCAGGTGCCTTGGTGAATAGGTTCATCCCACTCTTCTTTGTGGCAGCCCCTCAGATATTGGAACACTGCTATCATGTCACCCCTACTACTTCTTTTCATTAAACTAGACATACCTATCCAAAATACTGAAATAATAATTTGTAGCAGTTCTTCTTTTCATGCATAAGAAAATGCAATTTAAAATGAGCCTTATGACAATATTCTCTTTCTATAGTGTGATACATCGTCATCATCACTTCAGATTTGGGATTGTTTGTTACAGGAAGATATAAAAGCTCCAAATTGTCCATCAAGGTTAGCAAAAAACAATTCTTCCCAAGCAGGACAAGAAGTCAGAATCATTATTCCTTTGTGGCTGATATTTAGTAGAACCTGAAAAATCCACAGTGCATAGTTCTGGGAGATTTTCAAGTGCTGTCTGTGTTAAACATCCTGCTGGTCTCATGATTTTCTTTATTGGGCAAAGTAAAAAATGCATTAAAGCATACACTCATTCATTATTCACTATGTACAATATCAGCAAAGAATGTGTGCAGTATCCAAATTTGACAAAGCATGTGGAATTTGATATTAGCCTCATTTTATTACCTCCATGGTGTTCAGTATCATAAAATCACCTCTGGTGATTTTGGCCTCTGTTGCCAAGTGGCAAATTTGTTTGATTTATCAGTCAGAGTTGAGAGAGTGTTTCCACACCCTCCATAAATCAAATCCTGTGTTTCTTTTTCTAGTATCTTATGGCATACGTTTTGTTCAAACCTGTGATTTAATTTGGTAGAGTGATATCCTCGGGTCAGTGTCACCATGGAAACACTTGGTCAGAAACCCTAAGTAAAAAAGAGCGACTATACCGCTGCCAAAAAATCCCCCCCAAAAAAGAAAGCAAGAAAGCCAGAAAGAGCATATATGAAATTGTTGGGCTCGCAAAAGACTGTCAAAAACTTTGCTGGTTGGTGCCAACTTGCCAATGCTCCTTGCCAGCTATTTTGTCTTCTTGAGCTGTTAGTATATTTTTGAGTACACATCTTGCACCCATTTGGTAAAAGCACCATCTGTAATTCATTTTGAAAGGATAATTGTATCTGGTTCACAACATTTGTGATTTTTTTAAAGGCTTTTAAAAATCACATTCTGAGAATTGCTTCCCTCATATGTTTTCTATAATATTATGGCAGCAGTAAAGGAGAAATCAAATCTGGGAGTGAGGGGATCTTGCATTCTGTTTCACCCTTTTCCATCAACAATATTTTAAAATATTGCTCAGACTTTTTCATCTTTCTGCATAGAGTAAGCAGAGTTATTTTGAAATACTGGGTCTGTACAATTTTCATTTTTTTTGCTTAGAGAAGCAGCATTGAAGGTTGTACAGTACAGCTGGAAGTTGGAAAGTCAGAAAGAAAATCTACTGACAAATAAATGACAAAAAGTATGTTAATCCAATAGAATAAGTTACTTCACAAACTTAAACATTGCTTCCGAGCTACAGTGATACCTCATCATTAATCAGTTCTAGGAAATATGATTAGTACCAAAAATGCTGAGTACCTAACAATTTTTTTCCACAACAAATAATGTAGTGAATCACAAAGCAGCCAGCACCAACAAGTTCTAGCTTGTGTGTTTAGTACCAAATTACGAGTATCGGGTCAACATTTTCATGTCAAAATGCATTGAGTACCAAATTTGATGAGTTTCAAAGCAGTTGAGTACCAAGGTACCACTGTACTTATCTTGTTGGTTTAGCAATTGTTAAATTTGCAGTCTAATAAATTACTTAGTCTACGAGCCTCTTTTACCATTGAGCAGCTAAAGCAGTAATTGAGCAGTAATATGGGTGAAACTCAAAAAATTAGCATATCGTGCAAAAGTTCATATATTTCAAGTAATGCAACTTAAACGGTGAACCTAATATATGGGATAGGGACTCGATTATATGCAAAGCAAGATTAGTTCAAGCGTGATGTGTCATAATTGAGATGATTATGGCTTACAGCTCATGTGAAAAACCCCCAAATCCACAATCTCAGAAAATTAGAATATGTTGAAAAGGTTCAATATTCTAGGCTCAAAGTATGTCCCCACTTCTTAATCAGCTAATTAATCCGTAATACCTGCAAAGGGTTCCTGAACCTTTAAGATTGGTTATTTCAGCGGTTCAGTAGAAATCACAATCACGGGAAAGACTTGCTGACTTGACAGCAGAGTTGTGCCCAGGAAAACATCACTGACACCCTCCATAAGGAGGGAAAGCCTCAAAAGTAATTGCCAAAAAAAAGTTGGATGTTCTCCAAAGTACTGTATCAAGCCCATTAATAGAAATTATGTGGAAGGGAAAAGTGTGGGAAGAAAAAGGTGCACAAAGCAGCAGGAGGTAGACTGAGGCTGGACAGCTGCATCAAGAGCCCTACACATAGATGGATCCTGGACATTGAGCTTCAAATGTCATATTCCTCTTGTCGAACTGCTCCTGTACAACAGTGTCAGAAGCGTCTTACCTGGCTAAAGAAAAAAACAGAAACTGGTCTGTTGCTTCCATGTCCAAAGTCCTCTTTTCTTGATAAGAGGAACTTGTGCATCTCATTTGGAAACCAAAGGGACCAGAGTCTGGAGGAAGATGGAGAGGCCAACACATTGCAAGGATGTTTGAAGTCCAGTTGGGAAGTTCCACAGTCTGTTTGATTTGAGGAGCCATTGTTATCTGCTGGGTTAGGTCCACTGTTCTTCATTAAGTCCGGCGTCAGTGCAGCTGTTCTTCCAGGAGATTTTTTGAGCACTTCATGCTTCCTTCCACAGACAAGCTTTATGGAGATGCTGACTTCATTTTCCCAGCAGGACTTGTTCACCTGCCACACTACCAAAGCACCAAAACATGGTTCAATGACCGTTGGGATTACTGTGCTTGATTGGCAGCCAAAACTCGCCTGACCTGAAAACCCATAGAGAATCTATGGGGCATTGCAAGAGAAAGAGGAGGCAGACATTGAGACCCGAACAATGCAGAAGAGCTGAAGGCCACTATTGAAGCATCCTGTCTTCTAAATATGACTTCAGCAGTGCCCACGTCAACCCATGCCACACCGGCATTGAGGCCAGTAATTGCTGCAATAGATGGGCCCAAACAAGTACTGATACATCTGCATTGCTGTTTATACTTTTCAGTAGGTCCGATATTTGTTACTATGACAACCCTTGTTTTATGGATTGCATGTAATGCGATTCTGAGATTGTGGATTTGGGGTTTCATTGAGCGGTTTTCATGAGCTGTAAGCCATAATCATCACAATTATGACAAATCACGGCTTGAACTATCTTGCTTTGCATGTAACGAGTCTATCTCATATATTGGTTTCATATATTGCGTTACTGAAATAAATGAACTTTTGCATAATATTCTAATTTTTTGAGTTTCCCCTGTATATTTTGCACTTTTTATATTTTTAAACACTTGGCCTCATCAGGGTTTTCTTGAAGGCACTTATTATGAACTTTGGGCTGAATAAAGGAATTATTTTGCCTTTCCTTCAAATTCTGAATGAAGATGAAGACATTGAAGAGGAGAAATGTTTCCTTTTAAACAAGGATTTTATTTGCTTTCTTGATTTTCTTTTTTGCTTAATATAATCTTTATTAAGAATTTTTGCTATAAAAGTGAAAAGTAATACAAATTAACAAAGAAAAAGAGAATAGAAAAAAAGAATAAAAACACAGGAAAAAAGAAAAGAATATAATATAGCATAATAAAGAAAAAGAAAAGAAATATGTGGAGAAGTGATTTCCAACCATCACACTATAGAATTCTCTTCAACCTATATACCATGCCTTATCTATAAGCAAACTTATAAAATAATGAATTTTTCAATCCTGGTATCAGTAAAAAGATTCACCAGAAATTCACAAAAAAGATCTTATTTTAACTTTATTCAAATTAACCAACTTTATATTCCTTAGTTTTGCTTTTAACAGTCTTACTCTTTCATTCAAACGAATATTGTCATAAGATTTCATTTCTCTTTCATTCTTATTTTCCCCATTACACAGATTTCTTCAAGCTCCAACAAGCCTCTTTTATAAATCCAACAAAATATATTTTCTAAGTAATTCTCTTGGTTTGTTATTGTATTTCCCTTTTCCTTTTTAAAACTTCAGCCAGTTTCTTTTGTGTATCCAGTAAAGTATCTTTTTCCAAATCACTCTCTTGACCTGTCATTTGTAGATCCATTGCTGGTATTTTTTCTTATCAGATAAAATTTGTTCCATATCTCTCATTTCTTTATTTACCTCTTTTGGGCATAGTCTACCATAGAAGCAAATATTATTACGGAATGAATATGTTGATATGCTATAGGTAGTCCTCATTACCCCATTGGGACCAGAATTTTCATCATAAATCAATGCAGTCAATCAAGTGAGTCATCAAGTGACTGGACCTGGTAATATGACCATATTACCTTGGTCATTAAGCAAATTATTGCAGTCATTAACTGAATCCAACTTTCCTAATTCACATTGCATGATGGAAACCAACTGAAAAGATTGCAAATGAGGATTACATGAATGCAGGACGTGTAAATGTGAGTTGGTTTTCAAGTACCTAAATTGCAATCACATGAGTGCAGGGATGGTATTATAATTGCAAGTGTGAGGACAGGTCATAAGTCACTTTTTCTGAGATCATTAGAACTTTGAACCATTAAAAAATGGTCATAAATTGAAGATAACTGTAAATTGCTAATTTTTGGCTCCATTCATCAAAGATCTCATTTAATGTTTCCAGTGTTTTAATGTTTTGAGTCATTTTAAAGTCTTAGTACCAACATCAAAACAGGCTTTTATTTTTGTTTTGTTCCAACTGCTTAGTAACTCTCATCCTTCTAGTGTCCAGTTTCTAAAATCATAAAGTAACATTTATTATGGCTTACAATAGCCAGGATAGCCAAAATAAGACTATTTCCCACAAGAAGCTGTTTATTTTTTATTATTAATTCCAAAAATTTCTAGTAAAAGTCAACCAAACAAATTTATCTGTCCCTCTAATCCAGGGGTCCCTAACCACCAGGCCCTGGACCGGTACTGGGCCGTGGATCATTTTGAACCGGGCTGTAAAGAATTAATAATCATGATTAATATATATATAAAAATATGTTTTTAGTAAAGAAATAGTAAAGAAGCCCTTTACTATTGGGGAANAGTAAAGAAGCCCTTTACTATTGGGGAAGAATTGATTTTGCCGGTCCTTGGAAAAGTGTTTCTGCGTGAAACTGGTCCCTGGAACAAAAAAGGTTGGGGAACACTGCTCTAATCCATTTATAACTTTCTTAGATCAAAATCTTATTTAGCTTTTTGCTTTTCATTTCATAGTCTTTGAAGTTATTAAGCTTATAATTCATTTTTGTTTTGTTCAAAGTTGAAGATAAAACTCATCTATTGACTTTTCAAATTTGTTCCAAAGTTCTGTAGTTACTTTTTAAGATGGTTAATAAGCCATCTCCAAAAGTGATTAGAAAGTGTGGTTTACAAAGTTAGTGTCGTTTTTTTTAAACATCCTGCTACAGTTGTGAGCAAGATGGCTAATCCCTTCTACTCAGTACTCAAATCCATGGAAAGCCCCTGTCCTGTGTACTTATCAGAAGGAGCAGCCTTCATAGCCCAGGCAAGAGATCCCCCATCCTCTCCTTATCTGGAAAGCTGTTTAAAAACGACTTTCTGTTTCCTTGGATTTTGCTGCAGTGGTTGGCTTTTTTATGGAGATGTTTTCAATTCACCATACTTCCTCAAAAGGTTCCTTGCCAAAACTGACTTTGGATGTCTTTAAATGATATGTACAAGTATAGATGTCCTGTCCTAAAATTTCAAGGCTGCAATGTTTTCAGATATGTGATTTATGCAGCAAGGATTCCAAACATTTTTTAGGTTTGGTTAGGTTGAGGAACTCATCCGAGCAATATCTAAATTTACCAGATTGTGAGTGACTGAGGTGGATTTTAGGTTTCTGTCCTTGAGAAGAAGATAGCAGTCATGACTTTGATAGATACCCTGTTTCTCCAACAATACGGCCTCCCCCAATAGGAAATCCCAGCATGTTTTATAGGCATTAAATGAAATTAAGCCCCTCCCCCCAAATTTAGGCCTATATTAAAACATGCAAAATGGGGGGGGAATGGTGGTGGGGCTTGCCATTAGGAAGTACT
>BHFT01004084.1:0-28272 GCA_004320025.1 Laticauda laticaudata
CGGATAGAGAGGAAGCAAAACAGAGGCAGTGAGTACATCGCGTTTTCGAATGGATGGCAAGGTTTTTTGTCCGTTTTCCATCCTCTTTGCATCCGTTGGTTCGGTGTGACATGGGCTTTAGGAGTGTGAGAAGATTAATAGTAATAGTAATGCAGACTTTGTAATTAGTTGGAGAGTATTTGTTTAGCATAGTGATGGCATTCAGGAAAAAACTGTTCTTATGTCTAGTTGTTCTGGTGTGCAGTGCTCTGTAGTGTCGTTTTGAGGGTAAGAGTTGAAACAATTTATTTATTATGTCCAGGATGTGAGTTAGTGACGGGATTCAAAAAATTTTACTACCGGTTCTGTGGGCATTGCTTGTTTGGTAGGTGTGGCTTGGTGGTCATGTGACTGAGTGAGCATGGCCAACTCAGCAAGGTGGTGTGGTACCTTGCTGCAAGTGACATAGAGGTGGCTACACCCATTCAGTCACATGACTGATGATAAAGAGACAAGGTGATTTCCTATGTACCTTCCCCCCCCTCCTCCCTTGGGCTGACAAAAATATAAGCCCAACTAAAGCTCAGTCTGCCTGCCAAATAGGTTTTATTTTGGGGTGTTTTTGTTTTATTTTTTGCCAGAAGCTCCTTGGAGATAAATTTGCACTGCCAAATCTTACTGTACCTCATTGTTGCAGCACTGCCTGTTGGGCCGTTTGGCTGCCCAACTAAAGAACCACACTGGCTCAGGGCAACTGTGGAGCAAGAGGGGAGTCCAAGGTGCTCGCATAGCAGTCAACTTTGCTCTCTCACACTCCAGTTAGGTGCTCCTGGCATTCACAAGGAGCATGAAGGGAGACAGAAACTGCGCAGATGCATTTTAAAAGTCAGAGAACTTTGCCCAAGACTTCTCGTGAATTCAGGGGCTACACCTCTTCCAATGATGAGTTGGTGGCAATCTAAAAAAACATCTTCCAGCTCTTAAAGATAGACTTTAAGAGCATCTCCATGGAAGAAGCTGAGAACGAGAGCAAAAATAGCAGCAATGGGGGTGACAGGGGCATGTGATGTGTCTCTCCTTGGTCTCCCTCCTGGGTGACAGCCAGGGCTTTGGCACATCCTCTTTTCCTCAGAAGTATGGTGTCTGCCTCCCTTCACATTGTTTGTGGAGGGACACACACACCCATCACTCACCACCACTAAGTTTGCTTTTGGTTCTAAGCTTCTTCCATGGGGGCGCTCTTAAAGTTGACCTTTGAGTGGTCCTGGAACATCTGCCCACTTGTGTGGTGCCTGCCTTCCCAGAGCACACTTTTTTCCTTCTCCTAGCAGATGTGCCTCTTCCAACCTGGCCTGACCAGCCAGCAGGTGACCACATGTCCTGGGGCTTCTGACCCCCCTTGTCACGAGATGCCTGAAGCTGCTGCATGCTTTTTTCAGTGTGGCTGCAGTCCAGCAGCTGCACTGAAAAAGACGCTCCCTGTTTTATGTGCCAGGCCCTGCAAGTCCATGCAGCCGGTGCATAGAACAGGGCGGCGCCTGACCATTGGAGAAGCGGAGCAAAGCCAGAGATCAGTAGCTGCCTCTTTCACAGCACAGAAATCCTCCCTGAATCGGCTGGCTGGTCTTTGCTTTCTCTGCCTGTTTGTTTTGTATGGCCGAGGAAGAGGAGATCAGCTGGCCAAAGGAGCGGCTGCTGAAGGCAACTCTTTTTCAGTCTCTAGCCCCCTTTTCAGCACAGAAATCTTCCCCAAATTGGCCAGCTGGTCTCCTCCTCGGCCATACAGAACAAACAGGCAGAGAAGGAGATGACTAGCCGGCCAATTTGGGGAAGCTTCTTGTGTTGCAAAAGAAGCAGCTACTGATCTCCAGCTTTGCTCCACTTCTCCACTGGTCTGGCACCACCTTGTTCGATGCACCAGCTGCTTGGACTTGCCGGGCCTGGCACATAGAACAGGGAGTGCTTTTTTCAGTGCATCTGCTGGACTGCAGCTGCACCAAAAAAAGCATGAAGGATCTCAGGCATCTTGCAACAAGAGGGGTGAGAAGCCCTGGAATATCTGCCCAACTACCTGCTGGCTGGGCCGGGTCAGGCTGGGCTGGAAGAGGCATGTCCACCAGGAGAAGGAAGAAACCAGGACATCTGCCCGAGCTGTGCTATGACCACCATGTGGTCGGGAAAGCTAAGAGAGATATTGGGGCAAGTAAGAGACCGTGGCAAGTAAGAGACCATGCTGCTCGGGCATGGCCAGCCAGGGGTTGCTACCAGTTTGGCAACCTACACCAAATCACCGCTACTGGTTCGCCCGAACCAGTGCAAACTGGTTGAATACTACCTCTGATGTGAGGGGTCTGTTAATATTTTCACAGGTCATTGATTGAAGGCAGGTTGGTAATAATTGTTATTCTGCAGTCCTAATTATCCTCTGAAGTCTGTGTCTGTCCTGTTGGGTTGCAGAACCAAACCAGACAGTTATAGAAGTGCAGATGAGAGNAATTCCTCTGTAGAACTGTATCAGCAGCTCCTTGGGCAGTTTGAGCTTTCTGAGTTGGCGCAGAAAGAACATTCTTGTTGTGCTTTTTTGATGACATTTTGATGTCAGGTGTAGATTTTAGGTCTTGTGATATGATGTAGTAACAGAATAATAGAATTGGAAGGGACCTTGGAAGTCTTCTCATCCAACCCCCTGCTTAAACAAGAGATCCTATCCATTTCAGAAAAATGCTTGTCCGATCTCTTCTTATAAACCTCCAGCGTTGGACCACCCAAACTTGTGGAGGCATGTCATTCCACTGATTAATTTTTCTGACTATCATGACATTTCTTCTTATTTCTTAGTTGCTTCTCTCCTTGATTATTTTCCATCCATTGCTTCTTGCTCTGGCTTTAGGTTCTTTGAAGAATAGGCTGACCCTCTTTTCTTTGTGGCAGCCCCTTAGATATTGGAACACTGCTATCATGTCAGCCTTAATCCTTTTTTTTTTCCATTAAATCAGACTTATCCAATTCCTGCAACTGTTTTATGTTTTATATTCTTATGTTTTATCCTCCAGTCTTCTAATCATCTTTGTTGGTCTTCTCTGAACTCTTTCTAGAGTGTCAACATCTTTTTTATATTGTGGCAGCCAAAAATGTGTACAGTATTTCAAGTGTGGTTACTTCTTTTGATGCTTCCATACTACCTTCTACTACTAGAATGAACAGAAGATCCATTCATTTTAAACATCAGAATGGAATATAATACATTTCAATTTAGTTCTTTTAAAATAGGATAAAAACAAGAAGATGCAATATAAAGTACATGGGGTGATGTGGCAGGGCACTAAAAATATGAAAAATTCTTATTTTGTAATAGTTCTGTCTAAGTCATTGCCTTAAAAGAATGTTACTTTTCAATATGATATACAAGCTCCATTGTGTCTGAATATCTATAGGGAAACTATACAGTATATCTAAGTATTTTTGTTAACTAAAAACAAAACAAAAGAAATAATTGGGATTCAGGACTTTTGATATTTTTGCCCTGATTTTTTTTCTCTTAGTTTCAGTTTATATGACTGTACTATATAGAGATGCAGAAGGGTGGTAAAAGATTTATGAGTCTCATGAGGTTCTGATAAAGGAGAAACAGAGATTCATTTCTTGAGGGATACTAAATCTTGGAAGCTACCACATTGAAATCTTAAATTTATTAAAACGTTGTGTTTCAAAGATATAATGGATTTCCATTTTACCTGCATTCCTACAGGAATTGCTCTCTAGAAATATATCAGAGAAGTTAACTCTGCTAAGGTAATGAGATTAAATATCATTTCAGCTATAAGAACTACCAATTATAATAAATTTTTGATGAATATCAAAATTTTTAAACTTTAAATATTATTCCAACTATTACGGTGATGGAAAATTAATTTCCCTGTTTCATAATTGTTTCTTGAATCATGCATTTTTCACTGGATGTTACTACTGTGCTCTTTTCTGTCATGAGTGTCTTGTTGTTTAGAAATGTAGACTATATCATAGGAGCTTTAAAGTGTGGAAGCTGTATGGAAGAACTTACAATAAATTGGAGAAGTTGATTAGACTGCACATTATGGTTCAAATTATTAATATAAAGGTGTCCACCTCATTATCTTTCTCTGTCAGGAGAATAAAGATATTTGCATAGGAGTTCAACAATTTATCCTAAGGGGTTTGCTAAATTCAATAGAGGAAAGGGCTGTATAAAGATCAATGGAAATAGTTTCTTTGCAATTGGAGCATTAATTCAGATCTCTTATAAATAAGCTGAAAACTATGCATATATAACAGGAATATGAGCCGAGCTAGGAGCAGTAAAACTAAATCCTAATTGCAAAGATGGTGATTTAATGCCATCTATATTATCTTTCTTAGGGTCTTTTCCCAAGTGGAAATATAGACAAAGAGCTTTTTAGTTGTGGTGACATGTAGCTGAGCTTGACTGGCTGTGGAAGTTAAGCAGAGTTTAGTTTGGTTAACTTAAGTTATTTTCACTTAATTTTGCTAACTGGAACAAGGAACTCTGTCATTAACTGACTCAGTCATACATAAAATACCCCACATAACTGTACTACTTCACAACAGCAGTTCTTGTAGTCCTGGTTGCTGCTGTTCAGTGAAAACTGCATGGGTTGTTAAGTGAGGACCTCACCAAATTGTGACTTGCATCTTCTTCTAGCTTTCCAATTGACTTTGTCAGAAACCACAGATCATGAACACATGATTGTGGGGACACTATGATAGCTAGAAACTCAGGGTCATAAGTACCTCTCATTCAGCACCATTGCAAATATGAATGGTCAATAAACAAGGACAGCCTGTATTTAAATGTAAATCTACCAGTGAATACAATCATTGAAGATTACCCTAGGAAATTAGAAAACATCTCAAAAAACAATACCAAACCATATTATTGCCCCAAACCTACATGATCATCAGCAAGAGGTAAAGGCTCTGTCACACTGCCCAACGGATGCAAAACGTTTGTAAAAAGGACACAGCGGATGAGAAAAATGTTCCATCCGTTGTTATCCGCTCTCAAAAGGGGCAAAAATTTGCATAACCAGAGTGGATAACACGGAAAGGAACGGACGGGGGAGGACGCAGGGCGGATGGAAAGCGGATGCAGAGCGGATGCGTAGAGATGCGTAGAGGATGCAGAGTGGATGCAGAGCGGATGCGTAGAGGATGCATAGAGGAGGCATAGAGGATGCGTAGAGGATGCAGAGTGGATGCAGAGAGGATGCATAGCGGATGATGCAGATGCGATTTGCATCCGCTTTTATCCTTTCTGCATCCGTGCTACTAACGCTGCGCGTCCGTTCCGCTTCCTCCCTGTGTCCGTTTACCACTGGAACAGATTTGAGTTGCACAGATGTGCAGCGGATGCCTAGTGGATATAGCAGATGCGTAATGGGTGCAGAATGGATGTCCCCGTATGCCTAGAGGATGCAGAACGGATGCATTGGATACATTTTCCGCTCAAAAGTTTTGAGCAGCTCAAAACCTTCTGAGCAAATGAAATGTCAATAGACGGATGCTGGACGGATAGAGAGGAAGCAAAACGGAGGCAGTGAGTACAGAACGGAAGCATCGCTGTTAAAGCAAGTGTTTTTCTCCGTTTTACATCCTCTTTCCATCTGTTGGTGCAGTGTGACAGGGGCTTAAGCTAAATCTTACTTTAACTTTTTAAGTTCTTTCTGCTGCCTGTATACTATTATGCAAATAGTATGGTTGTACATGAGCAGCTTAGTGTCTAATAAAGGACTTACATCCAGTATTTATACTCTAATGGAAGACCTATTTTGCCTTAGCCAGAAGTATGCACCCCAAATTAGTTGCCTACTGAAGCTTTTGGAAAGGATTTATTGACATTGGCTGATTTATTTAAATTTGTTTGATATTCATGGTACAATTATCAAGTTCCCTTCTCTCCTGTTTAAATGGTGAAACATTTAGGAAATGGGAACATCACTTTATTATACTGTTCACTTGCTTCTTCAAGGACTATAGGAGTGCTTATATTATACTGATACCGTATTTCTTCAAAAAGATATTTCTGTTAAACAGACAATATGAAATTTTAACATAACTGTTTACAATAAGCATACAGATATTATGCAATTGAAATGCAATAAAATGAGATTTTAGACAGTACATTTGTAAGAAGATTACTGGTTTGGGTATTATTAAATATAAGTTATTTTTACGAATTGTCTTCTGAATATTTTTTGTTTTGTAAAAATGTGTGTAAGTTATTGTAAGCAGTAGAAAGACAGCTTTAAAATAAGGATATCTACAATAGCTTTCTCTAATGCTTACACCAAGACATAATCTTTGGCGATTTTGCAAAATTTTGCAAAAGATTACTGTCCACCTGCAATTAGTTTTTGCAGAACCTGTTCCAAATGGAATGCATTCTTGACAGATAAAGGATGTTTATTTTTACAATGCTTACTTTTAATTCTAAGCTACATTTAATTCCTTCATTCTTTATTTATCTCACTACTGCTTATACAAATAAATCCGTTTACCATCCAGCCACATGCAGAATTAATCTAGAAAGAAAGTTGTCAGTGGCCTTTCCAGCATTATGCTGCTAAGTGCCAACTGGCTTTTGGCTTGATTATTCACACTAGGGCAGAAAGCAAGTCTCTTGATGCTAATACATTTGCTAATGGCTAATGTTTGACACATCTACTGTCCAGCTTATTCAGTAAATCCTGGGTGGTACAATGAAGGAAAGTTTATGAGGACAATTTGTTGTTTGGATGGAGTCACAGCTGGCCAGAGGGCCCTTGGCTGGCTATTTATATGAGATTATTAAGCTATCCTGTATTTCATTCATATCTTCCATTCACTCGGGTAGACTGGTAGATTCCTGAATTAAATTTGCTGAAGGACAATGTACCACAATACTACTTTTTACCAAGGCCACAAGAGATGGAATTACTGTAAACTTTTATTGTTTTGTGCGGGGAAAAAACAATAAGATCTCTTTAATATATGCTTAAATACTGTTGAGTTTTTATTTAATCTATAAAATAATGGTGGCAAATAGCACAGTTTGCATTTTTTATGCTATGATGTCTTTAATATCTTTTCATGCCTTAATGAGAGCATAGGCTCAATGTCATCCTAGGCTGAAGTTACTGAAATGTAACTTTACAGCCTTTACCTCCAAGTGTTTCCATTAAAGGGATTCAGAAAAAAGCAAGATCTGACAATAATGAAGCTTGTAATTTTTTTTTTATTCTAATGTCAGTGTCTTATGTTTTATGGTAAAGTGTCATTCTACAGTTAGCATAAACAAGCATTTCAGCCAAGGAAATATAAGCATGCAAAACTTCTTTGTTGTTTTGATAGAACTTTATAAAAACAGTTGAAATATGATCAGGTAGGCATATGCCAGGAACGTAAGAAAAATGCTGGCTTTGGTATGAATTCATCTAAGACATTTAGTCAAAACTTGACTCCATCTATCAAAGTATGTTTGAAAGTTCTGGCAGCTACTCCTTTAATTCCAAGTTGGATATTTGCATGATGAAGTGTGAGCTTTGCTTTTAATACTTGATCTGTGGGAGATAATTTATCTATACATGAAATTAATTTATAATGCAGTTATAAAAAAACCCCAAAGATGCTCATTCTAAAATTGAACATTTTCTTGGGAAATTATTAGGTAATTTCAAGATCTATAAACCTATACAAAATACTGTTTCATATGGGAGTCAGTAAAAAAGTAGATTTATCTCAGGTGCGGATATGTATATACAGGAAGTGCAATTTTCAGTGATTAATATCTAGAAATATTATGAATCTATACTTTTTGACAAAAAAAGAGAAAGCTCTGAAAAGGTTTTCTCTACCTGCTCCTCCCTCAACCAATCCATACCTTCCAGATCTAAGATTTATATATTTTAGATGTGGCTATTTCTCTACCGTTTGATAAAAATTGGGTCCCAACTTCTGTATATGTTCTATTACACAAGTCCTGATGGCAGCCAAGATGTCTATGGACAAGAAGAAATTCTGGTAGTTATTTTTAAAGTAAAGGTTTCCTGTGTCCAGTTGTTTCCAACTGTAGGGGGTGGTGTTTGTTTCTGTTTCTTAGCTGTGAGAGCCAGTGTTCTCCAAAGTCATATGGTCATATGCCAGCATGTCTATATGCTGAGGCACATGGAATGCTGTTACTTTCCCACTGAAGTGGTACCTATTTATTTACTCCCTTAGACATGCTTTTGAACTTCTGGGCAGGAGCTAAGGCAAATAATGGGAGCTCATTGTCACATGATGCTTGGTTGTCAAACCTGGGCTTTCTAGCTGACAAGCTCAGCATCTTTAAGGTGTAAACTAGTGTAACAGTTTGTAGGCTTTCTTTTTTTAAAAAAATAATACAGTCCCCAGATCAAGCTAACCAAGAATTATACATATATTCTCTCTCTTCTTCTGCTCAAGACATATGTGAATGCACAGCTAAACTTTCCTTTTGGTCATTTCACTGCCTGTTTGTCTGACACCAAGGACCTCTTCTTTCTTGCAGCTTGCTTGTCCTTATCGTGAGGCTTGCCAGAAATCTTTCTGGACTAGTTGATCTCATTCTGAAGGACACAAAAAAAATATGGGTTTATCTTTTCAGGTATGGATGCTTTTCATGCAATACTATCATATTTTATTCTCCTAACATTAAAAATAATAATAATAAAAAGCAATTTCAAAAATGAATTATTATTTAAGTTAATAGAAGAATCTGCTTAGTTATGCTACCATTTCAATATCTTAGGGTTTAATTTTCTTTCTATAAGTATGAAATCTTTGTGAAGTTATTGTTCCAGGCTATCCTTTCCAAAGTTCAAAACTAAAACTTCCTATTCATTGCATCAGGATATTTTAGCAATTTTGGACTGGAGACATAGAAGATCAAAAATACAAAACTTATTGAATTGGACAACTGATGCTATTCTTCAAGGGATTCTGGCAGTATTGGAGGTGAGCTGTGAGCTGTGAGTCTTCAGAAAAATATTTTCTAGCTGCCAGAAGCAGAATTAAGTTACCAGTCAATCAACCCTGAACACACACCCATTTTGTGAGATGAGTACATGTACAATGAAATAGGGCTTTGATTATGTGGCCATAACCACTATGACTTTCTTCGCTCCCCCTCTTCACCTAACATTGTTTGTTTCCTTTATAAAACTGCTGTGGTAACCTCTAACACAAGAGAAAAAAGTGAGACATTTCCCTCATTTTTCATTCCCATTACTCTGTCTCTTTTGAACTCAAAAGTTTGCTGAATTTCTATTCAGCATTCATAAATAAATAGCTCAATCTCTGGACATCAATATCATTATTCTCTCATTTCTCTAGATACTCTTTTCAAAACTAGTTCATCCTAAGTACAGTTCTTAACTACTTTGTGCTCTCCAGTAATAAAACTTTCAGTTTTTAATTATGTGAAATTACATTTGCTCTTTATTTTTTCTTTTAACTTTCCTTTTTCTTCTGTTTTCTAGTCCAGTTTTAATTTAAGTTTTACTTCCTTTTTTTCTTCAGAGGTAACTGAATTGACCAACCAGCTGGAAGAAAGGTTGTGATATTTGGAATTGTTTAGTTTAGAGGGAAAATAATCAGGCAAAAAGGGACATGATAAAGTGCAAAAACCATTTGTAATGTATCCAAAGGACATGTTTTTCTTCCTGGAATTTTCCTATGAGTGTAGAGTCCACTTTTTTCTCCTCCTAAGTGTTGATCCATTGGTTGCAACAGGAATTTCCCAACTGGTTTATCACCTGAAACTGAAATTATGGACTGAGAAAGAGTGATTGGTCCAAAGTCACAAGACCAGTGACAATGAACCGTTTAGATTGACATGTCAAAAATTTAGAAAAATGTCTAACTTGACTCTGCTGGTGTGTAATTCCCCCATCCTAACAAAAGAGAAACAATTCACAACAAGGAATTAAATTGAATGAAACTAAATTATTTATATGTTTATCAAATAAATAAATAAACAAAAGCTTTCGTAATTGTAAATATTTTTTTGAAATGCTTATCTGAGGCAGCTCTATGTTGCATGAAGTATGGAAACTTCAGAGAATGTTCTTGTGTGGTCTTGCAGCTTCCATAAAAAGCAGGAAAAATGTTTTCTTCTCATTTATATTTTGGAAGCTCCAGAGGCCATTCAATAACAGGTCTCTCTCTCTCTCTCTCTCCCCACCCCCCTCAGCTTCAAGAGTGTCTAGAGGCCCAGTGTGTCATCAACAATGATATGTGTATCACCTGTGACATGTGTGTCACAGGTTTGCCATCACCACACTAGACCAAAAAGAGCACAATAGATCTCTAATATCTGCAGAATATTAGTAATAGATCTTAGTGATCTATACCATGTATTGGTAACTGCTATACTAACATCTCTAATACTTTGAGTATCAAAGGATATAGTTGCTGTGATCATACTACATTACTCAATGGCAGACGTTTTGGACAAATGAAAATACTTCTTCACTAACCACAAAACTAAATTATAATTATTATTACATAATGTGGTGATATATGCTAATTTGACTAACTTTAGAAACAGTCATACATATTACTACTTCTACAATGGCTAAATATTATTTCCAGTAACTCAAAACTTGCACTACATCACAAGGGAGCTGTTAACAGATGTGAATAGGTGGGTGTTAATTTGCCAATGCTCTGTTTGTGATTTTTTCCAGGCATTGGATTGGACACAATGAAATAAAAGGATGGACTAGTAGAGTTTCAGCATCACTTTTTTACACCCCTTAAATCGAAGCAACCTACTTCTCTTAGGACATTCACAAGCAGCTATTAGAAGTTCACTTGTCTAATCCCAATTGTAGTAATAATGATGCAGATACTGAAGTTTATACTGATTACCCAATATAGATACAAATATGTTACTCTGAATACAACATAGCTGCTTTGTCAAAGTCTTTCTTGACATTTTCATCAACTGTCTATCTATATGATGTTATACTAACATTATCCATATAGATAAAATTTATATTATTCCCTGCAATTATGATTGTTGCTATTTTTCTGCTACTTTTTTTCCCTAGACAATTTGATGAACATAGAAACTACTGCAATTGAGGTCGAGATATAGATCTCCTTGATATAGAGGATGGGTAACCCAGGGTTACAGGAGCCAGTAAGAACATAGGTCTCTGAGTGCCTCCATGCTATCCTTGGGCCCACTCACTTTCATCTGGCAAATTATTGGATGCTCCTGAGAGCACTTGGCAGCAAGAGAGTTTTAATAAAATATATCTATGCTTACATCTCTGCACTCTGAACCCTCAAAATATCCTTTTAAAAATAAGTATTCTCTTCTTGCAAGACTTGTACAGGATGATGATTTAGAGATGCTACATTCTTTAATCTGTTTGGGAAGGGAAAACAGTGTAAGTAGGAGAACATTTTTCTTCCCCTGTTTTCTTATTGTCTCAATCCATCAACACTATCAGATGATTTTTGATTCAGGAAATATTTGATATAGTTTTAATGTTTATGTCTCAAAAACATTAAGACTCATAAGTAAGGGTAAGCTCAGTCAAGCAAATGAAGGAAGGAGATATTTGCATGCAGTCAATAAATCTATTGCTTGTGCATACACCGACTTGATTTGCACCTAATGGAATGCATAACTGAAGAACACATGCTTGAGTGGAAAACTTCTGAAATAATTCCATTTTCTTCTGTTCTTCTATCATAATCATCAGGGATTGGATCTGAAAACTGGGCTGCAAAAACTCAGATACTGCTAGAAGACTTCAAAGCAATTCAGAAAATGTTCATTTTTTTCCCCTGCCACCTAGTGATTACTTGGATTTTTACATTCCAGATCTGGTATATCTAATCAAATACTAATACAGTAGTTCTAGTTGAGCAGACTGGCACTTTTATTTATGTTATCCCTGATGTATAAATCTTATCTTATCCCTTTATGTATAAATCATAAATTGTGATTAGCATTAACTATGGCATGCTAAAGTTAAGACATTGACCATGATTCCAATCTGACCTAGTTCAATAAGCTACAACTAATAATAATTACAGTTTGACCAGGTTTGGTCATCTGAAGAAAGCATTACTAAAAATGAGAATAAATATTTCTGATCTCTTTGTTGCTATGTTAGAAGATAAAAGGGAAGAAGGGAATACACATAGGCCTCCTAAATTATATAAAAGTGTGATGTATTAATATATCATGTGCTTGGAAAATCTATTGATACAGATTTGGTTGTCAAAAAAATATCAATGCATGTCATATATTAAAAACTGGTTATCATGTATGCAAACAGGTTTTATATGCTACAAGTATCAAAAGTGAACTGTCTCACATATTTATTGGTTTACAATAAGAAATTATGTTGTCTGAATGAACATACATTTGGGAGACAAACAAATGAAGAATTAACCATGACTGAAAAACTTAGGCATATTTGTAGCAAAGAGCAGTCAAAATTCACGGGACAATATGTAATTGTTATGAATGTTCAAGTTCACAATGCTCCCTGAAGAAAAAAACTTTTATCCAAACCCACTTCCACACTTTTTGCTTGTCCCTGGTTTAGAATTTTATTCTTAGATATTTTCTTTTTTATATTTTTTTATTAAAAGAAGGCATAACAAGCATTTTAAGTAAACTAAAGAAACATAAAAGAAATAGAAAAAGATTATAAAAGAGCAAAAGTGAAGAATAACAAAAAAGCAAGAAAAATGAAGATATCTAAAGAAGTGACTTCCAATCACCTTAGCAGTATTTACAAGCAAAACAATTATTATCTCAGCCCTCATATATTGTACTTATTGCCATAAAGAAACCTTTTTAATTAGCAAATGCAAAAATCATCATTTCATTTTTACCCATTTTCAGTAAAAAGGGCATACTGGATAGAAATGCACATAATAATGCAAAGAGTTTTGATAATTAACACTCAGACTATATGGATACTCAATGAGAAAAGGCACACACCTGATAGACTTTATATACGATCACAGCAGCCAGGACAAAGGACAAAGATGGAAAACTTCAGAAGCACTAATAATGGAAGAACAGATTGTCAAGATAACTAAATTTGCAGAAATTACCAAACTGACTTGCTGGATTACTTTTATTAAAGATCGAAAACTCTTTAGAGCCTGAAATTTTCTCAAATATGTATTGTAATGACAGAAGTATATGGCTATGCGCCACCTCTGTAATACTGTGATGGATACGTTTAGCTGTAATTGGTTTTTATTTTTTTAAGAGCCTATTTATAATACTATTGCAATTTAGTTACCTTTGTACTGTAAGCTGTAAAAAAAGGTCAGGATATGTAAAATCATCATTTGTTGAGAGAAAGGGAGAAATGACAAATGTGTTTTTATCTACATTAAGGAAAACTATACCACTGATTCCAATGAAACAAACAAAAAAAAAATTCAGCAGTTCCTAGTGAATTAACTAGCTTCCTGAGGTGATTTCCTTATTGTAATTTAAATCAGAAATTGACTTTACTCATTCTTCACCTTAGGTTTGCTAATTTTAGAGAGACAATGCCACCTAATCTGCACTTAATGAGAGTTGTTAGAATTGATCTCCAGTGACCCCTGAATAGCAGAAAGTCGGACTGGTTCTTTGTTTTGTTTGAGGGAGCCTAAGAAAAGGAATGACAGCTTTCAAGGGAACAATTTCTTGGGGGTCTGAAAGAGTGCATTAGGAGAGCATGCTTAGTGAAGGATAAAGAAAGCAAAAGCACATACCACCACAACTGCTTGTGAGCTAAGAAAGCAGATGCCTTTTGTTTATAACCTTGGCAGATGGGCTATATGGACATTCATGTCTTTAGTCAGGAACGAGATCACATATTTTCCAGTTGCCCGGACCTTCCTGTCCAATTACTCTCTGAAAGGTTTTCAAATGCCTTGAAAGGTGCTATTTCTGCCTACTCCTTATTTATTGTCTTATTATGTTCTGAGTGAAAGCACACGTTAAGGAATATGTATATGTTTTAATCCCCACTGCCCACATACAAGATTAAAATGGAAGGAACCGAGCATGCATTAAAAACAATAGTTGTTTTTCCTCCCTTCCCCCCTCCCTTTTATTACTGCAAGAAAATAGCCTATGTAATGTAATGTTCACTTCAAGTATTATGTGCTTCTAACAATGGCAGAAATATAATCAAGGATTATTCTCATTAGATTAGTACCTTCCCTCCACCCAATACTTGAGAGCCTGTTTTCTTTCCAGCTAATATGGTGATAGGGAAAATGTTTCTTTGTTAATACATTATTCTTTTTAAAATATATATATATATATATTTGATACCAGGCTTCCTTCTAGAGCAAAGAGTCTAGCGATATAGTCTCTGAAAGCGTTGGATGTGACTCCCAGAGCTTTCCCCAAAATTGCTATTGATTTATCATTGCAATGTAACAGGAATAAATTGTTAAGTTGTACAGGAAACATAATCACACTTGTTCTGTTTAATTAATTATTTTTAAATGAAACTGAAATCAAATCAAAATAAATTTGATTTGTATACTCAGAGGTCAATCACCCTGGTGCCATCACCCTGAAAAGATGATATGAAAAGATGGTAAGAAAGGACAGGATAGTTTTGAAAAGTCAGATCCAGCTCCATGAATCATTCTCTTCTCCTGCTCAGAAGTTTTAAAAGATTGTCAGAGGAAGAAAAAGCCTTGTTTCTTTTGAGTGCCCTGCTGCTTCTCTTGTGTCTAACACTCTGGTCACACGTTTTGATGCTAAACTAAAGGAGAAAATGGTCTGTCCCTCTCTCCGTCCCTCCCTCTCTCTGTCTTACTCTCTTCCCCTTCCCTCTGCAATACACAGGTTCCCCAAAATGCAATGACAATGAAAACAAACACTAATCATTTGGCTGTTTCTTCATAGCCACCTAAAATAGATAAGTGAAACAGTTGCTCAATGCACCCAGGTCAGCATTATAATAGGACATTGATGTCCATGCACTGAATGGAGGAGGGAGGAGGGGAAAACAAGGCCACCTTTACTGTGAAAATACAATTTGTTCTATCCCTTAAAGGTGGGGCTAGGGTGAAAAGGAGAGTCATGTGAGACATCAGTTAAATCGTAAGCTTTTAAACACAGGCATAGGGTTTTTGGAGTATTCAGCAAATTGCCCTGTATGCTGGGAAAAGTGTGAGGAAAATAATACTCTTAAAGCTTGATTTCATACAAAGGATTGCCCTGTTAAGAGCAGCAACAATAAAAATGTCTTATCAATTGATGCTAATGGGGATTGATTTCACTGTTTAGAACACCACCCACCCACACATCTCTTGTGGCAAACCTTTTTAAAACATTCAAAAGAAAACTTCCCTTTGTATTTTATTTTATTTTCCTGAGGATCTAATTTGCATCAAATGTAATTTTCCATGATCTGTAGAATTATGGAACAACTAGTTTGCAATCCTTCATTGGTCTCCAAATAAATTCTCCATTCGTTTTATGAAACATCAGGATATTGTGGTTATTTTTATCTCCCTATCTCTTGCTTTGAGTTCTTATCACTACCACAAGGCTCACAAATACTGCCTGGAGCCTAGGTTTGGAAAGCTTTCTGTTCAAAAGCTAACACTCAAAGAAGAAAAAAAAAATCCCCCACAAAACCAGCTTGCTTTGGGGCCTGATAACTCCATATGGGACATATTGTCATGCCTTTGCCTAGTTCCACAGTCTCTAGTGGGACTTGACATTGTTGTTCTCTAGAACTAGTGTTGTAGTATCATTCCCAAGAGTTAATTCTTGGGATTATACTAACTCTTGTTATTATACCATGAGAAGAAGAAAAGCTTGCCTTTTAGAGTTAAAACTGAAATGTAAGGTTAAAGTTCCCTAATAAAAGCTGAAAAGCTGGTATTATCAACGTGGTAGCCTGTTACTATTGAAATCCAACAATTGTCATTTCCAGTAACTTGGCTGTCAAGCAGCTAAGGTATATAATAGAGGGGAAGTTTGTTCAAAGCCTTCTCTCTTCCCAGACTGAAGGGAAGGGGGCAACAGAGCCTGTTTTTATCTTTTATCATATTAAAAAAGTACTGAAGGGGTTAGTGATAGTAGACGAATATTTGCAGTTGAGTTTGACGCTGATATACAAGACATTCCTTCATCGGCTTTACCTGTGTTGAGTCCTTCAGATTTTGGCTGAGATCAGATTGTCCATCAAAATCCATTAAGATGTGAATAAAAGCACTGACAGAAAAAATAAGGCTTATTCCTCCTGGGTCTGCTGCCACTGGTCTAAAATATAGACCAAATATATGAATGTTTTAACATTGGGCTGTAAAGTTGTTATATTAAACTAGCTCGATACCCATGCTTAGCTATGAAACTATGTGGTCGGGCTTAGTTTTTGGGAATGAAAATAAGGAAAACAAATTCTGCCCCTGCCTACCAGCATCCATTGGTATTCATCTAGCTAGAGTCCTGTCAGTGTGTGACAGAGTTGAGAGCTGTTTGGAAAGTGAACCAGTATTTGCTGTCTGAGCAAGGAGACAGCAAGGAGCCTGGGTGTGGCTTAGCTCAACTGTTCTGTTCTAAAGCTGGTTGAAACTAAAACTGAAACTTCTCTCCTTGTGTTTTACATTTGGAACAGATTTTTTTTCAGGTGGTAAAGGAGAGTAGAACTCCTTAGCATCAGAGCATGTTAATAATACACGAAATACTAATGCTCTGATGGTCAGTTTGAAAAAATCCTTTCTTAGTGAGCACCTAGAAGCCAAGAGGAACAAATTTTAAATTTGTAGGCTTTATGGTTCTGGAGATTTTGTGATGATGAATGAGTAGTATTTCACTTTTATATATATATAGATTCCATAAAATCTGGGTCTTAAATACTGCTGATTCCAACATGCCAAAATTCAGTAGCATTGAACAATAGGCTGACAGAGTTCAATATGGGGCAGAAATAATGCAGCCATGTAATCTATATTATGAAATTGTTAAACAGAGAGTATATATAAATGGAACAAATTAATTGTTTGTTGTTCCAGTAGCCTTAACTAATGGACTCAAAGTTGCAAAAAAAATGGTAGAGACTAAATGACAAAGAACATATTTATGGCACAAGCTGTTTGATCCTGGAACAGGGTACCTCAGATTTTGGAGGCCTGTTTTTCATTAGACATATTTAAGATGAAGACTATCACTTAGGGATCATATAGCAGCCATTTGTCTGCAGTGGCATGGGGCTGAAGAACATATTTTTAGAAGGTTTTTTGAATTCTGTGATTCTTATGAGGAGTTGCCAAATAATTCTGAATTATTTATGAACATAGTGCAGAAGTGTCAAAAATTCCGGATGGTATGATCCAGATCTTTCACTTACTGCATGCCATAATCTTTGCCAATTTTCCAGTCCTGGATTTATTCAGTTTGGTTAGCACAACATTTCTCATGCATTCTTGGCATGCTTTTGGAATGTATATACTCATTTTTCATCAGACAACCTTCGAATCTTAACAACTTGAAGAAAGAACAAGGGTTTTTTTGCCTATTGTGCTTCAGATATTGTCTACTATATTTGAAGATGCCTAATGCTCTTGCTTGTCTAGTTCTTTTTTTAAAAAAGGAAATGTTGTTTTATTAATTTATGAAGTAGAGTAAGAACACTTTGTTCTCACTAAAATGTATTACTGGAAGATTAGAGGAGGACTAGAGAGTTGTACTTTAGAAACATCAGGAAAAATTAATATTTGCAAAAATTGTTAATAAGTTCATAATGCATTCTCAGTTAAAAATGGTTGATATTTTAATGGGTGGATTAATTAAAATTGCTACTGGGGAAAATTTAGTAAGAATAAGCTACACCTCCATATGGCATTTCCTTATCCCCCCTCCCCCTGTTCTATTTCCAAAATCAAAGAAGGAAGAAAATTATTATTGTGATACACTTCCGGTCAAATAGCAACCAACTACATTCAGAGATAAATGACAACCAACTACATTCAGAGATAAATTTAATATTTGAGAAATATCTGTACCTATACATGCAGGACTAATTTGATGTTATCCAGACAGTGTTTGATATTTAAACTTCAGTGTAACATTTGAAGAATACACGAATCAACTCAATTCAAAATCTTATCTTAAAATAATTATTTTGTATTTGATGCAATGCTTATGTGCAGGTAATAGTGTGATAATATAGATGTTAACGGGATATCAACAATTTACAGTAATATCAATTCAAGAATCCACTGTAATTCATCTCCCTCCTACACAGTTCTACCCCACAACTGCAATTTCATTTGTATTTATTATAGATTTTAGTCTCCCTGCATTCCATATTACAGACTTCTCAGTCTGGCTAATACCACAGAGGTCTGGTGAAAATTTTAATTTAAACTTCTGGGTCATATCAGAAAGAAGATGATTTCACATAGCAAGCTGTTAATCCTTATTCTTTCTTGTCCATCAGATTTTCCCATTAATTGATGAAAAGAATCATGATTATAATGCATCATTATCTTCATCATGAGGCACATAATTGTCATACTTTCCAGGAGTCATATTAATTTCTCTAATATTCTGTTGTGAATGAATGATTTATTATTATTATTATTTTGAAGCACACACAGTGATGAGTATATCTGCTTGGAATTAGTTTTAGGTTTTGATTAATGAGAAATAGAAAGTAGCCACATAAATAGCTATTTTTAAAAAAGAAAAGAAATCAGATTGGTGTGACAGGAAAGTAATATACGATAGAAAAATTAAAGGTGATTGCCAAAAAGAGTGGGGTGTTTTTTCAAAAATTAATTTATGCATGATAATGCTTATAAAGCACACTTTAATTTATTGTACTGCTTTTTAAAATAAGCTTGTTTTTTTACTTGTTCTCTGACTCCTTATGATTCTTAATTTCTGCAGATAAATGACATTTTTATACCTAAATATATATTTTAGTCCTCTCAGAAAAGCAGCATGCATTTCCTGATTGAGTCATGTGCCCATATCTATGACAAAGAGAACACTTTGAAAGAAAACTGCTTTGAGACAATTTTTTTTAATAAGGTTGGGATATTTCTAAACAGCATTATTTAAAACCTTTTTAAGGTTCAGCCAAAACCTTTCTTCTTTCTTTAGCAGGAAATAGTGTTACATATTTAATAGTAGATATTAAATGTTTTATATGTTTGTGACATGAAATGCACATACACTAAAATGATAACACTCTGAATTCTTCTGCACGCCTCTTTTTAGCTTTGCTCAGCAGCCCAAATGGGCACTTGATAGCTACATATTGCATAAAGGCTAATAGGGAACTGGAGTAAAGCTGGGTGAATTTCAGTTGCGCTTTCTACCTCAACTATATTTCTTTTTTATTTTAATTGCAAAGTTCTTTGCATGCTGTTTAGGAAGAAATGTAGAACTTCTATATGTTTGTAACAAAACAAACTCAAGTGAAATTTTCAATTCTTACACCAGCCATACATAATTGGTATGGCTGTTTCCAGCTTGAAAAGAGCCAAGTTTTAGCACTTTGTCTTGTGCCATTGCAAATGAAAAGTCTTTCCCAGAAAATAATTGGCTATCAGCCACAAGTCCCTCATCATACCTGGATTTTCATCTTCATGACATATTCAGCAACGAAAATTACAGATATAGATTGATGGTCCAGCTTGAGACATGATAAGGGCTCAGAGGATTAGTACCCCACAGGGAGTAGATCAACATTGTTTCTTTTTGAGTTATTTTTTATTTTTTTTAAGATATAGGATTATTAGATTTAGAAGCAGTGCTTTTACTTAATAATATATTGGATTTGCTTGCTGTCATATCATTATGTTCACTGCTTCTTTTGATCTGCTTAATAGTCATCTTTAGCCTATCCAACTCTTTCCTGCTTGTTCATCTGCTAACAAAATCTTGATTTTCTCTTGAATCCCACAAAAACACTACTAGTCAATCCTAGGCTTAAAATTACTTGGGTAATGAGGTTGGTACTTGAGATTCAAATAAGGTTTCCTCAAATTTCCTATCATACACAATGCCAAAAGATGCTGATATTCTAAATTTTCAGTCTTCTTTCTTAACTGTTCATGTTCTTCTGTATGTTTTGGCATTTTTATTAGTGCGTTTAACATCACCTATTGTCTACATTGTAAAAGAACTTTAGCAAAGTGTGGGAGTGAAGAAGAGTGAATAAACTTTTGCAATTCCAGCATTAAACGAAGCTGTGGAAAAGTGAAAAATTATGTGTTATGTGGCATTTATTCTGCTACAACACTGGAAAAGATGGCAGTTGTTATGGGTGTCAGAAGACTATCAGTAGGACGAGGCTACCTGGCTACCAAATATACAACCTGATTGAGGTGAGATTTAGAAAGCAAGATTAGATGAGATAAAAAGAATGTTGTGAATGTTATTACAGGAGGAACTAAAATTCATTATTTTGTTCTGATATGAATAAGATGTTGGATTTTCAAATATAAACAGTGTATGTAGAAGTGGGCCTAGGGTGGTGAATAGTTTCATTTTGCAAACTATTTTACTATTAGCCAATTCTGTATGCATGCTGCTGTGAGCATTACATGCTCCTGTAAGTCCCTTGAATCTGGGACGTTAAATACAATTGTAGATAAAAAAATGTGGTGAACAATCAGAACTTTGCACTTATAATGCACATATATACAAATCATACAATTACTTTTTAGACTGCTATTCTGACAAATAATGTCCATACTTGAGATCATAAAAATATACAGTTTTTTTACATTGCAGTTCAAAAGTAACCACTGATATAACATGATGTTAACAAATATTGAATAAAATGATTCCTAGATAAGCTTTTTAAACCAGTGTCTTCAACCATAATGACTTCGTCTTGCTTATTGAATCTTTGCTTGTACTAAAATTAATACTTAGGTTTTGTGAACATTCTTTGTCCTTCAAGAGAGAAAAATCTACAGAAAATTGAAATTACTTACACAACCTATTTATAAACAATGTGTATGGAATGGGACAATTATAAGCACATTTTAGAGGACAACCAATCTTTTAAAAAATATTTTGCAGTAGGTGGAATTATGAACCTAAAGCCCCTGTCACACTGCACCAATGGATGCAAAGAGGATGTAAAATGGACAAAAAAGCTTGCCATCCGTTGGTAATCGGTCCCAATGCGCGGTACACAGAGATCAGGCCTCAGTTCGTTGGGTTAACACGATGTACTCACTGCCTCCGTGTTTTGTTTCCTCTCTATCCATCCAGCATCGTTTCATTATTACGTTTCATCTGCCTCAGAAAGTTTTGAGCTGCTCAAACTTTTGCGCGGAAAATGTATCCAATTTTGTCCGTTCTGCATCTGTTATGCATCGCTATATCCGCTAGGCATCTGCTGCACATCACACACTCCATCCGCTCGGACGCAGGGAGGAAGCAGAACGGACGCAGAACAGATGCCTAGCCGGAAACAAAGCGTTTAAAACAGAAAAACGTTCGCAGAGGGGACCTATCTCGGATATTAAGGATATGTCTAGAGGATGCCTAGAGGATGCCTAGAGGATGCCTACAGGATGCAAAAGACACCTATACTGCTATAAAAAAGGGGAGCAACACATCTGGATCTCACTTTCGACCAGCAGCCCTGCTGCAAGAACCTCTGCAGGCCTTCATCTGACTCTTCCTCTTCACAGCATCCAGTCATGTCCACCGTGGATTTCGTAACACAGTCCTTTTGCAGCCACCATCCTTCTACAACAAGTGCAAAGCATCTACAGGCTCTGTGAACTCTACTATGGAGAAGAAAAGGGTGGCCAAAGAAGCGGGTCTGGGTATGAAGATGGTTCGCCAGGAAGAGCAGAGGACGACTGTACAACAAGTGATGGTGGAGCTCAGGAACGAAGACACTCTTGCATTCCAAACCTTCATGAGGATTGCCTCCAGCCATGTTTTGATGAAGTTGTGCAGCAGCTGTACACCCAGGTTGTACCAAGGGAACACCAACTTCCAGCCCCATCCTGGAACCTGGGCTCAAGTGGCCACTCACTCTGCGCCACCTGGCCTCAGGGACCACCTACAGGAGCATGCAGTACGGGCTGAGGAGGGTGCCACTCAAACACCATCAGCATTGTGGTCAGAGAAGTGGTGCAGGCCACCCATCGAAGATACAAGGAGGAGCTCTCCAGTGCCCCCTCCACTGAAGAAGGATGGAAGAAAGTTGCAGAGCAGTGATATCAGAAGTGGAACTTCCCCCACACCGTTGGAGCCATCGATGGCAAGCACGTGGCCTGCAAAGTCTCCAGCAAGTCGGGGTCCACTTATTTCAATTACAAGGGGCTTCTTCAGCATCATCCTCTTTCACCATGGTTGATGCTGACTACAAGTTCATGTACATCGATGTTCAGGCAACGGCCTCATCTTCAGATGCCCAGGTATACAACGCCAGTCACCTCAAGGAGGGCTGGAACACAATCTCATCGTGAGCTTCCCAGATCCAGAACGCCCTGCCCAACGACACACAAGATGTGCCCTACTTCATCGTGGGGGATGACGCTTCTCCCTCAACACCTACCTCATGAAGCCTACATTTCCAGACTCCTCACCCGTGAGAGAGGGGATCTCAACTACAGGCTGTCCAGGCAAGAAGCTGGTGGAGAACGCCTTTGGCATCCTGGCCAACAGGTTCCAGGTACTTCTCACCACCCATGCTGCATCGCCCAGAGACCGCTGCACGAACATCGGTGGAAGCTTGCTGCATCCTGGCACAATCTCATGCACACCCGCTACCCAGTGTTGAGAACAGGCTCGTGGACCTCCAACAAGGCAATGGACATGGAGCCTGTGAATGGAGGCAAGGCGAAACCTGATAGAACATGAGGATGTGCAAGGCCCCAACAGAGCCCCACGTGAAGGAAGAAGCAGCGCAACCTCCTGAAACACTGGTGCAACTCCCCAGCTGGAGGAGTGAGTGGCCAGACAGGATGATAGATGCTTAATGGATGCTTCCTTCAGCCTGTCTCATCACAACGGATGAGATTGTGCCATGTATGTTGAGTGGCCCGACAATGAACAGGGCATTTAATAAAGAGTATGTGTTTATGTTGAAATGTATGGATCAATGATACATTGTTATTGATTAGATAAAGGGCCATAGTGTGGCACCTGGGGAGGGTAAGACCATACAGTCCCACTATGCTTGCACTGGAGGTTTATCTTATTACCCATCCCAAAGGTATCACCTGCCCAGTCCACAGCTATTCTCAACCCATATCCCACTGCTATTCTTAACCCATCCACAAGCATGCAAAAGACTTTAAACCATTTCTAAAGTTTCCAGCAAGACTTTATTAAAAAAAGAAAATGAAGCAAGGTGTTGAATCAAAAATAGACTTTATTAACAACAAAGCTATAAGAACAAAATGAGTCTCTGGCACTCCTCTTGGTCGCTCAGTCTCAGGGGTGAAGGTGCAGGTGCTGTGGAGGTGGCTGGTGCTGGAGTGCTTGTCATCAGCTCCTCCAGAAGCAGAAGCAGCAGAAAGCCCCAGCCCCAGAAGAGCAAGCCTGTGCTGCAGAAGCCCCAGCAGAACCAGAGTGAGGGCCAGGGGCGGGATGGTAGCCCTGTCCCTCTTGCAAGGGCTGGCAGCAGATGGCTGAGGCTTGCTGTGCTTCAGCATGGTTGTGGGTTGCTGGCTGGCAGGAGGCTGGCAGCAGGCTGGCACCAAGGCTTGCAGGAAGGCTGGCACCAATGCTGGCAGGAAGGCTGGCAGGAGGCAGGCACCAAGGCTGGGCAGGCAGGCAGGCAGGCTGGCAGGCAGGCAGGCACAAGGCTGGCAGGCAGGCAGGCACCAAGGTTGCAGGCAGACTGGCTGGCAGCAAGGCTGGCAGGCTGGCAGGCAGACAGCAAGGCAGACAGCAAGGCTGGCAGGGAGGCTGGCAGGGAGGCTGGCAGGGAGCTGGTAGCAAGGCTTGCAGGCAGACATGCAGGCAGGACAGGCAAGGCAGTCGATGTGTGTCTGGAAGCAGGTCTTTCCTCTGAATGGTGACCTGCTTCCGAGCTGCTTCCATTATATCTGCGGCGGCTGCCGCAATGCATCCTCCCCGCATGCGCAATTAATGCTCGGCATCCGCTAGGCTTCCGCTGTGCATCCGCTGTGCAATCCGCTGTTCATCTTGCTTCATCCGCTGTGTATCCGTTCGCATCCACTTTGCTGTGGTCCCTGAAAGCCTAGCGGATGTGCCATGCTTGCTCCATCCGCTTCCATCCGCTGGGCTTCCGTTCCGCATCCGCTTTCCATCCGCCCTTGCGTCCTCCCCGTGTCCGTGTTTATCCGCTCCGAATTATGCAAATTTTTGCCCCTTCTGAGAGTGGATAACAACGGATGGAACATTTTTCTCGTCCGTTGTGTCCATTTTGCATCCGTTGGGCAATGTGACAGGGCCTTAACACACCTATTTAGAAGTTATATGGGCTATGAAATGGTCATAAAACCTGGAAAAAGAGATAGCTATTTAATGACTCAAAGAGATACTTCATATATGTTTCTACTTGTGAACCATTTGGAAGATTTATACAGACCAAATAATTTATAATCACTCAAGATGATAAAAAATTTTTGTCGCTAACAAGGATAGTTCAAACAGTGAAAATATAAGACCAGTTAATTTAAAATATATACAGAATAATAAATATTATAATAAACATCTTATATGCTATACGAAATGAAGTACACCTTTCTGTCTTTCTTTTCAATTTCTTCTATTTGATTTATCTATTAATACTATTTTAATAATATAAATCTACATTATATTTCTGTATAATGTTATCTTCTGCATTTCATTCTTAGTACATAATGAATTTATCTATTTCCTGATTTTTTTCTTTCAAGAGACTATTTTCTTCTGCTTGAGTTAGATGGATTTGCAGTTATCTTTTTTTTGTTTAAAATGTTGATGTTGACATCATGTGATGTTGACATCATGTGTCCATCAAATCCTATCCTTGGCAACTTTTTCTCAAAGTATCTAGAAAAATCAAGTCTAACTAACTACCTAACAAACTAACTGAGCAATGTTTGAGAACATGAAGACAAACATAAATGACACAGAGTACAAAATTAGAGTGTATGCTAATTTTTAAACTGAGCTGTGTATCTTGTGTGTTCTCCATTTTCCTGCACACTGCAAACTTTTTGGCTTAATACCAAGATAATCTTTTTTTAAGAGCAATAACTCAACTGTGTGTCATTAGATTTGTGATCAGTGAGCAAAGATTCAGGAGCAGTTTACATTGGTAGCACTTGGAAAGGATAGTAAAATGATTTGACTTTGAATTATTTTCTGAAAAGGGAGCCATAATCCAGTAAAAACCTGGAATTTTTTTCACTCACTGACTTTGCTGGTAAAATAAATATATGAATATTTCTCATCTGAATTAAAAATATACTTTTGAATGAATCTTACAATCATTCTAAGCACCCGGTATATAGCTTGAAAATATTGCTGCCTACCCAGAGTCCTTTAAGGTTTACTTCATGAAGAAAGAAACCACAACATCATTCCTTCCAACATCAATATTGCTCCTCTCTGAAAAGAGATAATGAAAAGAGTATTTATACATTACTCTATGCCTGTCTATGTTTGCTCCCAATAAGCAAAAGCAATCTAGAGCACTCTTCTAAGTACTTTGATTCTGAGGATCATGACTAAATATTTTTACTAAATATTGGGGGACGTCTTTTGCAGAAAAAATGTAAAAGTAGTGGGTCTGGGTCTCTAGAGCAGAAGGAATTTTGCCTCCCTATAGTTCACTATTCATATCAACCACTTTTTCTACACCCCTATATTAGAATGACTGCTCCAGAATGTTGCCATAACATAGGCAATTATAGCCAGCAATATTCAGTCAAGGAAATGCAACAACTAGGAAATGTAATTTAAGATTAATGAAAAACCTCAAATTCTCACAGGGGTAATGTTAGCCCCATTAGTTAAAGGTAATAGAAACATACAGACATTGTTAAACTGGCTCTGAAGGGGAATTTAGTTCTGTCTAGACCCTGGTTTGATAAGCCATCTACTCATATAGCACCATGCAATTATCAGGATTAAGGTTTGATTATTATCTGCCATAAAGTATAAGATGTCCCTGATTTGTTAAGCCAAGTCTTTTGAGTCCATTGTACAGAACATAAGATTGATGGACCAAATTGAGATTTCAAACAATAACTTAAAACTCAATATATTATTATGCATTATAAATATTAACTGAAGAAATATCAACATAGTTTTATTTATTATTCTCAAGAATATAGCAATATATTATATAGATTGATATTTTTAGTGGGTAAAATATTGGACTTGTGATGAAACAGTCAAATGCGTAAGAATTATTATTACTTGCCAGTGTCACAGAAGAATTAGACATGATTAGCTGCAGGTATCAGTGTCAGATAATATCAGACTGAAGTCTTTTTAAATATATTTCATCTTATAATTGTGTTTGCAAGTTAATGTTTGAACTGTCAGTCTTTGTAAAATTAGCTCATCTTGTTCTGATTTGGAGACTTTGATGTGAGTGAGAGGCTTCAATTGCAATGCACAGTCACATCTGAGAGTAAACTGGATAGACAAAGAGACTTACAAGACTAGTAAATCAAATACTGCAAACTGTCTGTGTGAATTATGAAGGACTATTTGCATAACTTTGAAGTATTTATACTGATGAAATTACAATAATTAAAATCATTGCTGTGTCAATTGCTAGATGCCACAAGGCAGAGCAATTACCAGCATGCAAATCAGACTTTGTGTAAGCATTTTAAAGAATAATTACCTTATTTGATTCAGATGTGCCTGAAAGGCATTCAGAATCATCTCAGCTATTTTGACTTCAATCATTTTTAGATCTTAATACAATGTTTTATTGTTATTGACAATAATACTGTGTGTACATACATACTTGCTTTGATTGTTTTTAAAAATAATTTTGTAAGGGAAAACTTCCCAATTAAAAAAAGTAAATAATTAAAAAGTAGGAGGCATATATCTTCCTGATTTTAATTTGAAAATTATTTCAGTATAAATCAGCTTTTAGACATATTTTATCTAATATACAAAATACATATTTCTAATATACAAAATACATACATATGTAATTTTCTTCACTTTTTGCATTTTTGCAATCATTTCTCCCCCAGTACCATGTATATTTTAAATTATTTTAACGACAATGCATTTTTGTAGATATTTTTCCTAATAAGACAATGGAGAAATGCATTGCAAAACTTGAAGGACTATGAAACTGAGGAAAAAATAAGTAAAATGGATTTTGATATATTGGAATTAAATTTTTCCCACAGTTTTTTTTGGTGGAGGGGAGATATTTATTCTTTCTGCCATGTACATTGTGAAATCAATGGAATAGCTTAGACTAAAATTTTCAGATCCATTTTTAGTACTTTGAAAAATAATAATAAAACACAGACTCTGACAAACCATTCATCACACAAAAGCCCCTCTCACATGTTAGACCCTGGTTTTAAGGGCTCATTTAAACAATGCCAGAGTAGAGAGAATCTCTGGGGACTAAATATTTGGTGGAATGTTGTTCCAGAGGGATGCATTATAGCAGAGAAGGCTGGCTTCCTGGCTCTCTCCAAGTAACTGCTTAATTCATGGGATTTGAAGCATGCTGACTATGCCATGTGTATAAGTTTGCAGGAAATGATAGAAGATAGACAGTCCCTCAGATAACCCATCAATCTACCATGAAGGGTTTTATGAATGATAGTCAATACCTTGAATGGCACCCAAAAACCTATGGACAACAAGCAGAGATGTCACATGAACATACTTTGGCATGTCCATCGTTGTCCATTGCACTGCATTTTGAATCAGCTGCAACTTCTTTTTGAGGGCCATTTCTTGCATTACAATAATGCAATAATACTTTCAAACAAAGAATGAATGACTTTCTCTAGGCCTTCCAAACCAAGTATCTAGGAGGGCTATCTACAAAATAGATTACGTTTTCATCTATAGCAAGAAGGGGTGGAGCTAGTGTGGCCATTATTGATCTGTGCGTCCGCCGCTTAGTCTGCATCTAGTCGTGCTAGTGGGAGGTTCGTGCTCCTGTGTCCAAGCAGGTATCTGTGGAGCGTGCCATGATGGAGACCCCCCCGACAGTTGTATTACCCCTGGCGGAGTGCGTGGAGGACCCCCTGACGCAGTGGGAGAAAGGAGACGGCACTTCCACCACAGCCCAACCC